>JALMGA010000007.1:78990332-79282832 GCA_023333525.1 Aspidoscelis tigris stejnegeri
TCTCCCTCCTGAGCTGCGTCAGGCACCTTCACTCTATGTGTTTAGATGAGCTGTGAAGATGCACCTCTTTACCCTGGCCTTTGGCTAAGGAAAAGCCTTTTTCCACCCCACATTCAGACACCCCCATGCTTTTAATACATTATAATACGTTATTGGTTTTAATGTGTTCATTTTATATGTTGTGACCCCCCCCCCCGAGACCCTTGCTATAGGGTGGGATAAAAGTGCAAATAATAAACAAACAAATAATGGAAATAAAGGAATCCATCAGTACTTTTTGTGAGCCTACATACAAGATATATCTTCTTTTTTCCTGAGTGTAATAAATTTCCCTGGTAAAAGATCTTTCAGAGTAAGTAGTACATACATGGGGTGTTTTTCCACTTAGCACTAAAGGACCCATTAAGGGTCCTTATGGGTCCTTAATGGGTACTCCAGTGCTAGTGGAAAAACACCCTAGCACTAGAGAGTACCCATTAAGAACCCATTAAGGGTCCTTAATGGGTACTCTAGTGCTAAGTGGAAAAATACCCGTAGACAACCTGTCACAGACTCTGTGCCATGGGTGGAATGACTTCCTATTCCTTTCTCTTTCTGCTATTCCTTTTATTTCTGTTGCTTTGGATTTGGAGGGGAGGCTTTTTCCCCCCTTCTTTCTTCCTGCTTGCATGCTGCCACTCCCTGTAGAGTATAATTGTGCTCTTCCACCCCCATCTATTTCTTTTCTTTATTTCAAAAATATGTTTCTGTGCAAGGAACAAGTACTGCTTCATAAATATCCCTTCTGTTTCAAGCTACAATAATCATACAAGGCCAACATGGTCACCAAGCTGTCAGACACTTGAAAATTCAATAGTGAATTACTTTGACTGCTTCAGCAAGTGGCTGCAGCAAGTTGCCTGTAATAAACTGTTCGGTTTTGTTGATAGAAGAGTAAGAAAGAAGACAGAGCAAATGCTTTGCTTTGGTTTGGGGGGAACTCCACAGTTCTCCTTGTGAAAGTTTATTTACAGTAGCTCATTTTTAAAAGGAGCCATGTTATTATTAACCGTTCATTCAAATAGCATTCAAGATTTATCAGACACCAACAACATAGAATCCGTAGTAGACCTAAAAAGTTATTTTTAGAACTGTGCCAAAGAACATCTAGTGGCTGCATTTTCACATGACTTGTAAACCATGCTTTAGCTCTAGGTGTTTATTGTGTTTAGTATGCTCTGATGCCATTGGTGAAAACCTAGTGCAGTGTGCAAAAAAGGGATAATAGTATAGGACCAGATCAGAATCTAAAACCAGCCTGAGATCCACAGGCTACAACAAACATGAGAATGGTGTGGATTCCTTTGAGCCAGTTTGGTCTAGTGGTTAGGGAGCCGGGCTCTTATCTGGGAATACCGGGTTCGATTCCACCCTCACCCATGAAGCCTCTTGTGAGCTCTCACAGTCCCACCTACGTCACAGGGTGTTCTGTTGTGGGGAGAAGAACAGAAGCTTTGTCAGCCACTTTGAGTCCCGTTAAATGGATGAGAAAAGTGGGGTAGAAAAGCCAACTCTTCTTCTTCTTTGACATGTTCTAATCCCACGCAACAATGGAAGATTCCAGTGTTCCTTTAGCCAATCTGTATTGTCCAAACTGGGGATTATGATTTATACTAACAGATTTCAAGAATAATCTTTATAACTTGGACAGCAAATGACATGACTGTAATCAAAAGCAGTGTACCTTAGCTGTTTGAACCCTGTATGCGTTTATTCTTTTTAAATGTTTACTGTAAACCACTTTGAGATTTTTTAAAAAATGAAAAGTGGTATATAAATATCTTAAAACAAGGAATGTGACACATCATAATTTAACCCAAATAAGGGCAAAGGCTTCTGAACACTACTTGGTTGTGTTGGCAGAAGAGGGGTAGACGGCAGCCAACCTGAATAGATTTAAGAAAGGATTAGACACATTCATGGAGGACAGTTGTATCAATGGATGCCCGAATGGATGCCTCAGTACTGCCTCCAGGTTGGGGAGGCAGGCAGGATGCCTCTAAAGCAGTGGTTCTCAACCTTCCTAATGCCGTGACCCCTTAATGGAGTTCCTCATGTTGTGGAGACCCCCAACCACAGGGGCGGAGCAGCTGGGAGGTGGGAGGGAAGGGCTGCAGGAGACTCGTCGCGACCCCTCTGAAAGGGTAGTTCGACCCCCAAAGGGGTCCCGACCCCCAGGTTGAGAACCACTGCTCTAAAGGAAGTTTGCAGGGAATCAAGAGCAGGTGATTTTTTTGCCTTTGTCTTCTGCTTGAGTCGCCCATAAACAACTAGGTGGGCTGTGGGCCTGATCCAACAGCACTCCTCTTATATTCTTATAATGTGAAGCTTTACTATTATTATTACAAATACTAGTTTGTTTTGACATTCAATATCTCTGATCCTCCAACTCTAGTGAAATATTTGTAGGCGGACCCTAATATCACTTGCTTCTCTCATAGCTTCCGGGTGGAGAATTCCCTTACTGTTCCCCTGACTGCTAGTATAATTCATATACCGGAGGCCTGTTTGCACAAGGGCCTCCCAAATGCAAATAGGACACCCTGGGACAGAGCATTTGCTCTGCTGGGCCGGCGGTTTCATTCGGAACCACCACAGCCCAGCCCAGGGCACCCTACTCGTGTTCCGGGTGTAGAGCACGAAATCCCGCTCTGCACCCAACCTAGGGCATTCCCATCCGTCCCGGGCCGTCCCTCAGCTGTACAGGAGGGAGAGCATTCACATGACAGGGTGGGGCCAGTGTACTGCACGGAGTGGCACATTGCCCCAGCCGGCTGCATGACTGGGGGGGGGAGGGCACCTAGGGGGGTCCTGGCAGCTTGGGCAGCCCAATCCGATCAGCGCCACTCCAGCTGCCAGCGCACCAGAACAGAACCTCAGCTTCCCTGGGCTCTAGGTGACCTGAGCAGGTCAGCTAGCGTTTTCAGGAACCCACCCCAGGCTGGGCCTAGTGGGGATGCGTGCACATGCACACGGGCCCAGCCAGCAGCATTGTGCTTCTGCGCACATTGCTGGCTCTGATTGGCCAGTTACCCGTGCCTGCACAGGTGGCAGGCCTGGGAGGGGCATCGTGCCCCTGTGCCATGCTTTTCGGGCTACGCCACGCGGGGATGGATTCCCCTTTTGCCACCTAGGCAGGAAGGAGCATGTCCCCACGCGTTCCTTACCTACCTAGATGCGACAGGGGAATTTGCCCCCATGTGTCCTTGCCTTCGTGCACTACAGCCATTTGGCTGTGGTGCAAAAAGGCCTCAGTTCTTAATAAGTGCAAGTGTGGAAATATTAACTTAGGTGAATTTTGCTTTAAGAATGAACTTTTCCAAAAACCGAGCTGCTTGTAGAGTTGGTTCTCTCTCTCCCCACGCCACCCTATTTTTATGTAAGATTGTGTGCAAACTTTTAAAAATGCTTGTAAAAACCTCAGTATTGTTTCATACTATTGGTGCAACTTTGCAAAATTACTACAGCATCAGTGCATCTCTAGCATACACTGTACCCTTTAAATTAATAATCCAGCCTAGTTGTTGGGTTAATTCAACAGTATTGAAGGACCAGGAAGAGTATTAGGTTTGTGAAGACATTTGGTGGAAACTTTGCCTTGATAAAACTTATAAAAACTGAAAGCATACTTTTAATGAATGTGTCCCTACTCCCTATGTATCTCGAAAGTTTGGGATCAAACACAGTTACCTTGAGCTTTCAAGTGTTGATTTTCTTTATTGGTGCCTGCTTCCTTTTCCAGCAACACAGATGGTAGTAACTGTCTGAATCCAGACTTGGATGGCAAACAGTTTTTTTGTTAGGAATTCTGATTATAAAGTAGCAAGTTCCCGATGGCCAGATCATCTCAGTTATCTAATAAGAAGTAGAGGCTAAGACTTGTGTCTTTAATAAGCTACATCATTCCTTGTCAGCTTTGAAACAAGTGTAAGCAAATGTCTTAAAGTTGGTTTGCAAAGTGGCAGAAAACTTGCCACATTGTGCCTAACATTTTCCATGATGTGTTATCTCTTCTTTTAAGGGCATTCTACGAGTGCCAGATGTCACCAGACATGATACACAGTTTGAGAACTTGAACCTTAAATCTGAAAAGACTCCTTTCTATTAATTTGTGTTATTTCCCAACCCCTGATAGTTCTTTGTCCAAATTTCAATTAATTATGACATGAAGCAAAAGGAGAAAATGTTATGTAATTAATAATTCCCTTTGCTCTTCAGTTTTAATATGGATTTTTTAAATTGTCTTGCCTTCGTGATCTTTGCTCCTTTGCTCACAGACATCATTAATGAGACTCATGAAGCCACTGGCATAAGGTTAGGGTTATTCTGAAATTTACCAAACATCAGGGCGCAAAGCTTTTGCCTTCTAAGCATGACTTTGGTAGGACACTTCAGTCTTTGTTGTTGTTATCTAGTGAATAACTGTGATGGAGTTACCACTAAACTCTGTGCATCGATCTGTGTTCAGAGAAGCTGCTATTTTCTTGGTGCTGTCATTACTTAGGTGTGATTCAAATAACGAGAACTATTCTTTTGCTTAAATATTTATTTATGCATACTCTGTAGTTGGGCTGGTCCACTTGAAGTGAGACCAGAACCTTTTTGAATGGGTGGAGAGGACTCATTGTGGCTTGTCTGGAAATCTTCTCTGTTGCTTCCAAGCTGGAATTTCATGAAAATCGCCTCTCAATTGATTTTATCTGCTTGTGGCTTGGATGGGCAGGTTCACCTGATCCCTAAAAACCTGTCCATACCTTACCACCACATTTGTATATTTTTGTAGTCAAGTGGTCCTGTTATGCCTTTGATTTAAATGGCTAAAAGATTTTATTAAGAAATCAACAAACTATGATATTTCCTAAAACAGTGTCTGATAATATTGGATATTTCTGCAAACTGTCTTTGTCCTGATGAATCTAGGGCTGAGAACATATGTTGAAGTAGCAGTGGCAGTGACCCTTTGCTGAAGTGACCCTTTCTGGGCCCCATCATTCAGGACCTCTGGTGCTATGGCATTGGAGCAAACCACGTGGAATGTCCAAAGGCCAAATATATGGCCGACCACTTCATTTCTGGACCAGAAGAGGACATTCTACAGATGCCGAAACTGACTTAGGGGGGAAGGAATGGTCCCACTCTCCCACTCCTGAACTTTCTGTGCCTTCATTGTGGATCACAGATGGCAGGCGTCTGCGACCATTTGACAGAACATCTCATGGGGAATAGAGATCTCTGATGATTTAAAAACAAAAAAACCTA
Organism: Aspidoscelis tigris stejnegeri; assembly: GCA_023333525.1. Lineage (NCBI taxonomy): Eukaryota > Metazoa > Chordata > Lepidosauria > Squamata > Teiidae > Aspidoscelis > Aspidoscelis tigris. Next base: position 78,995,631 of record JALMGA010000007.1, read on the forward strand.
CCTAGATCGTGTTGGTGTGTATGAATACTGAAGTGGGAGGAACAAGACCAATGTGTTATCTTCAAATCGCGGTTTGCTTTTCGGTTTGTGTCAGGTCTACTGAAGTCATAAAGTGTACCTCTGTTGTTGCTAAACTGATAATTGTAGTGTGTTACAGAGTTATGAGGCTAGTAATAAGCTTGTTTTGACATCTGAGAAATTGCCCAACCGATGTGGTGTGTTTTAGTTACCTTTATAAATAAAATTGTGCTAAATTTAGATATATACAAAACCCAAGATTTATACGAAAGACATGTTTATTTTTCTTTCTTCATATCCACAGTATTATGTGGATATAATAAAAACAGAGAAAACAAGACCAATAAAATTAAGCAAAATGCCCAGTTTTTACATGACCAATAATTATTCGAGACTAATTAACCCTAAGATGAATGGAACATTAACAAGAGTTTTGTTTATTGTTTTTTTATATGTTGGATATTAAACGCCGTTACCTGCCCTGACACCTTTAGGTATAGGGCAGGATATAAATATAAATAAATAAATAAGTTCAAGTTAGGACAGTTTGATGTACAAGTAAACACTCCCAAAATTGCTATATCAGAACATTGAGATAAAATGCCCTGGATTGTCAGCGAAATGCAAAGAAATGATTTTAATAAGATTAAAAGTGAAATTTCCGTGTTCAACTCTGCACTCGTTCATGCGTCATCCATAAATGTATAAAATATATAAAACTTAACAGAAATGAACCTGTTATGACAAATTTTGCAATATCTATTTAAATAGATATTTTTAGCCAGAGCATTTTAAATAACAGCGAGTTCACATAGACTTCTAGGTCTGGCATATAAAAATATTAGACTAGTTGCATTTTAGTTTATTTCGTTAAAACTGGAATATTTCATTTTTGAAAAAGAAAAAAAAAACACCACACCACAAAGCCTTTAATATCGTATTTTATTGCAATCCCAGCACTTACAATTTTAAAGGAACAATGGACCAGCTTTGCATGTAATACAGCTTTAAATTCATCATGTTGTTTTGCAGAAGTACAGCATATCTTTTTGTTTCTGGGGTTTTAGAATACTATAAAATAATTGAAATCTTCCAGGAAACAATAACTCTCCTCCCCCACTCAAAACAAAAAAATAAAAAAAATAACAATCATGATTTGGGTTCCTGGAATAATGAGGGGAAAATATGATAAGTAGTTGTCAATATTAAAGCAGGCTGGAGGAGCAAGGCTTCAGGCCTTCTGGTAGGTAGAATGAAACAGCAGATTTGAGTATCCACAATCCTTTCAGTATTACAGTTTCAGTAAAATAAAATTACTTGTATATGAAAACATAGCCTTTCCCCAGCTCTCTTTTTTTTCCTGATCAGCTGATGAAGAGACTAGCAGCTCGCTGCTTTTCTGGCTTGTTAATTTTATCACCACTAACTGTGTTTTCCGATAGCCGGCCTGCTGATAGTGGTAAGGTAAATATCCTTTTTCATTGCCGTCTTGGAGATTCAGTAGAGCTACATCACAGGCATGTGTGGGTGTGTAACACATCAAAAGCTGGTGTTCTCTGTGTTTTCTGTGTACAAATGAATGCTTAAGAGGAAGCAATAACATTAACTGTTGACAGCCTTGCATGCTGTATTTATTATTAGCATTTTAGCTTGCAAGATTTGCAGAACAGTTTCTTTTGCTTGATCTTTGCTGGTTGCTGTGCTGTGTAGTGGGTGTCCTGCTTTAGCCGTATGAATATTAATGGATTGTGTGCAGATTTTTTAAAATACATTTTGCTGTTGCCTTGCCTTTCTTTCCTCCCAACTCATCAGATCTCAGGCGTCTTCATAGTAGTTATCTGGGTGCTATGGAAGCATGATGGAAATTGTCTTTTGATTATTAAGGCCTGGGTTTCAGGCTCTCCCTGAGGATTGTACATTCATGTTTGTTCTGTGGATTTGCACGTCGGAGGATGAATACCTCACCGGCGTATTTTACATGCCAGCCTGTTCGGTGTGGTGCACCAGGTTTTATGCACAAAATGTTTTGCAAGAGACATTGTGGCCAAGTGAAAGAAACAGTGTCTAGGATGTAATCACTCTTTGTGTATTGATTGTTACACTCACATGATCATAAATATTAGCCATGTTTGATGCTGTGGAAAAATGAAGGTAATTGCCTTATGATTAGAGCTCTTTCAGCTCTGAGAAAGGATTGATTTGCATATGCATGTATTGTAGGCAGTATAGAGAAGCAAAAAGGATTATCAACATTTATGTTTTGAAGAAAGCATTTGCCATAAATGCTGATGTAATTTGTTTTTTAAAAACAGGATTTTTTTTTTGTTGCTTCCCTCCAAGGTCTTTTTAATTTAATTTAGTTTAATTTGATTTGATTTGAAATTGTAAGGAGAACTAAACTGTTCCACATCTCAGGGTTTTTTTTTTCCTTTTGTTTTAAAAGCAAAGAAAGTTCAGCTTCTCTGATTGTCACATGGATTTCTTAGAGTGTGTGAACAAATTTCTTTTAAGCCAGATTTGTTCCTGAAGCAATTTTCACTTTCTCATGCCTGCTGTTGTAGCCTGTGTTTGTAAGCACACAATTGCAGGTAAATTTTGAAAGAGAACGTGCTCTTCAATTGTGTTTGCGTTGTATCATTTTGCCCATTCAGTAGTGCCAGTATTATATAGGATTCAGAATGCATTGTCCACTGCTTCAGCATTGCAAGTGGTTACTATATTTACAGAAAATTGTGTGGCAGTTTTAGATGTGTACTTGTGATTTTATTTTAGGTATTTAATTTTAAAGGAGCTGAAGTTTATTTTTGAAAAATGTGCTGTTGCAGGATTTTGCTTGCTACTACTTTGTGGGAATAGGGTACATGTGTGAGTTAGTGAATGAGTGAATGTGTATGTGTTCCTTGTGTACATACAGATTCTTTGCCTTAGAGTGATTCTCTTGTTTATAATTATGCATTGAAAAAGACGTGTGAATGTACAGTACTTATTAAAATATTTCATCTATCTTGCTTTGAGTGTGTAGGGACTCTAATGCATAAAAGGCCTTTTGGGGTGTGGCCTTCTTTGCTGATACAGTTGTATTACTTGGGACAAAAAAGGCTTAGATATAGTCCTATTGATTGCTGTAATGTTTGTGTTTGATTATATGAATGTTGGTTTATATTACAAGATTGTCTATACCTTGTAGGAGTATCGTTATTCACCTTTCATCTTTTTTTTAAAAACATTCATTAATAAATAGGCAATCGAAGACGGCAATTTGGAAGAAATGGAAGAGGAAGTTCGGCTTAAGAAGAGGAAGCGGAGAAGAAATGTGGATAAAGATTCAGGCAAAGAGGATGGGGAAAAAGCAAAAAAGAGGAGAGGAAGACCCCCTGCTGAGAAACTGTCACCAAATCCACCTAAGTTGACAAAGCAGATGAATGCTATCATTGATACTGTGATCAATTACAAAGACAGGTGAGCTCATATTTATCTATACCAACCCTTTGTTTTATTTATAATGATTCTGCTGCTAGGGGCATGTGCTTTTCTAGAGTATCTTCAGGTTGGTGTCCAGGTATGCTTGTATAAGATCCTCACCAAGTTCTTCAGCACCATAACTCCTATTAGTGCCATGCAGAGAAAGTATATTTAATTGCTCAGAATAAAAATACAACATGGATTTGAATAGGCATGGATGTGTACAGACCAATTTTCTTGCCCAACTTTTCCTGATCCCTTTCAGTTATTACATTAAAATTCAAAGTGAGCGTTTAATTCGTACATCGTGATCATGGTTGTCCTTGATGTGATGTGTTTATTTAGTGTACACTATGTGAATATATGGAACGTTATAAAACAATAGATATGTGTTTTATGTGTATATTGTCAGTGAAGTTACTTATTTAAATATTTGATGCCATCGTTCAGGACAAAAAATCCCTCTCAGGTCACTTTATAATTAATGATCTTGTAGGCATGATGAAGAAGTAGAGTGTAGATTCACAGCAATTTCAGCAGAGAAACTAGTCCTTAAGATGGTGGAAATTTCTTCAACTTCCTTGTGATTGGTTGATGAAATGAGAGGTAGCACTGTGTCCTTTCTTTGTACTAGTAGCACTGAGCTTGGACTTTCTGAATGTGTCTGCCTCACGGTTTTCTTTAGACATTGGACAGTTTATGAAATGTTATTGAACTCTGAGGCATGGTGCAAAATTTTGCATCCCCCAGCACCATTCTCTGGTTTTATCACTTCAGATATGGCTGTGCATCCCCATGTCCTTTTCTATCCTCCTCTAGAAAATATTTGTTTGAAACAACTGGTAAAATTACATTTTCAAAAGATGTAAGAGGGGTCCCAGCATTACTATATTCCCTCATGTTAGAAGCAAAGGGGATCAATCCTATTAGGTATTTGTGTATGGCAGTGTTGTGATGAGGTTGTTACCCATCTGGGGCCCACTGTTTCTTTGATTGAAGTTCACAGTGAGTTGAATGCTCCTCTAGCAGATTATTTGACAAGGCTACCAATTTCTAAAACTTAAATTGATTGCACTGTTAAAAATGCAAATTATTGTCTTTCAATCCATTGCGTTTAAAGAAGATCCTACTGTGTGAATTGAAGTGAGTGTAGGACTACTTGGAAGGTTATGCTTGAGGAAAGTCCCTTGTTTGAAAGCAGTTATTCTGATTCTGAGATGGATGCGAGTCTGCTAATTTTTAATTCAAGTTTGTGTTATGTTCATTTGCATAGTACGTTATTCTGTATTACCTGCTATGATTCGTTGGTTAATGAATTTGTTTATCCTCTTGGAAACAATAGTTTCCATTACCTGGAAGTTTTATTATTGTAGAAGTGGATCAGTGATACCTGTCTCTGTTGTATAATTTGTTAAACTGAAACAAGAGCAGCTGGATTGTAAATATGATCACCTTAATTGAAGACATGAATGATTTGAGAAATAGTACATGAAGGTTCTTCCCCATGGCTTTATGCGTATTAGCATTCCGATGGCGTTGTCTAGTTGCCTAACAGGGCATTGCAGCAGATAACTTCTTACATAGAACCTATTGTTGGTAGAGACTGTAGTCATATTTTCTCCAGCAGAACAGCATTTGGAGCTTTTATTTGAGAAGACCTTTGAACGTACGGTTGATGCATCCCAAAACCAAAACTTGCACGTTCTTTAAGACTAAAATGTATTATACAGCCAGTTGTTAACTGTTGAGCATCCATTTGGTAGACTTAATGTATCCAAATGCACACTTTCTGATGAAGGCACACAATTTTCTCTGCTTCCATTGTGTAGAACTAAGGACGGAATACGTGCAATAATCTTTTGCTGCCTTTGCTTATAATTGTTCAGTTCAAACATGCCTATCTTAGCCTGCATCTGTGTAGCAGAAATATCCCAGAAAGAGTTAGGCTTGAACGCTAGCTTGGTTACATGGTGTACATCAGCACGGGCACTAATGCCTCACCATACAGCCATTTTAGCTATTTTTGATTTTAAGTTTGAATACCGCTTTAAGCAGTTTTGCCAATGCAGTTGCCAATGTTTCTTTGGGACAAGCAGCAGAAGGAATCATAGCTGGTTCAATAATGACCAGACAGTCAGCAGATTCTTGGCCTGTCAATGTATGGAATGCATTCCTCATATTTATAAGTGTGTTGTATTTGGGGTTGGTGGTGGTGAGAGAGAGCGAGACTGGTGCTTCTTCAAGCTTTACTACATCCCTCTAGCTAGCTATACTGTTTCCCTCTAGGCCCACTATTTTGCACATAGGATGATGGAAGAGTTTTTTTATTTCAGAACCAGAAAGCCAAAACATTCCCAAGCTGTCACTCTCCCAGTAAGATATTGCTCTTACTTGAATATTCCACAATACATATTGTTCTTTACCCAAGAGCAAATCATTTTAACCAAACCAGTAAGCTATTTAACCAAACAAAGCGAGAAGCTTCTTCAGAGATTTCTTGATCTAAGCAAAGAAGGAATTAAAGATCATTGGCCAAATGGAAAATTATTTTAATGTATTGCTAAACTTTCAAAACATCCAAGACAATTAACAGTAGGAGAAAATAAAGAAATATAACATCATTACACAAAAATAATAAATGGCAGATCTATCAGACAGTAGCTTATGAGTACAGTCATCTTTGGTAGGCTGTGTTGCATCCATTCCATGAAAGTCTGGTATTATGTGAATTGTGTAAGAACAGAACTGTTCATACTATATTAGGCGTATTAAAGTGATATGCGGCCATCCAGTGTGGCTATTGCATGTTACCAAATCTGAATGAGTAGCCGCACAGGCATTTGGTGGGCTGGACTACACCTCCGTCCAGTGTGCATCACTGCATGTGTCCTGTCTATATGAGAAGGATAAACCCACTGAAATCTGTTAATTTTGAGCTACAGCCCCTCCCTACCTAAAATAAATAACTTTCCAGTTAGAAAACTACTTCTGGTAGTTAAAATATGTTTGTAAGATTAGTTCCTTTAAAAACAATTGGTTATTCAAGTAGGTGTTGATATTTCACTTATACTTCATGGATACAGATTCTCTTGCCTAGTTCTAGCATCCCTAATATCTTACATAGGAAGCCATCTTCTCCACATAAAATATCTTTCATGGCTACTAGAATGAGCACCTAGGTACATCTTTCAGGCTGGGGGTGGGGGGAAGCAGGATGCTTCTAAGGCCATTTGCTGGGATTCAAAAGCAGGAGAAGGATTGTCCTTGTCTTTGCTTGAGATGCCCATGAGCATTTGGTGGGCCACTGTGTGCGACGGGACGCTGGACTAGATGGGCTGTGGCCTGATCCAGCTGGGCTTTTCTTATGTTCTTATGATACAGAAGATCCTTAAAAGTTTAAAGACTCTTCACCCAAGCATTTCTACATGTCACGGACACGTTGTATAAAAAAAACTCCTTTGTGTTCTCAAGGAAACAGCTGACAGAAAAAATAATTGTATTTGGAACTTAAAGACAAGACAGAATTTTGGAGACATTTTTGCACTTTCCTTGCTTTGCAAATGGTCTGGGCAGTTGCGAGCACCTTTTGTTTCAATCAAGATGTACAGCAGCCACCTTGGGTGCATAGCACTGCTTTCTTCAACTGGCCTCTCCTGTAAGAACAGGAAGGTGAAAATGCGGCATACTCGGAGTGTGATGCTTGTTATGTTGGCTTTATTGGGTGAAATATATTTATTTTCAAACAAATCGATGTAGAAAATTTTAATTTCTGAAGGTGAAGGACAGGTGTCCCTCAAAAGCAAGATCAGGAATCTCGTACCATTAATAATAACTCCTCATGTGGAGCTTTTTCAGATCAAGAGGAGCCGGCAGCGTAGAATGCCTAAAAAGAGTTAACTGTTAGACTAACGTTAAATGAAGGGTCCAGCGAGATAGTTAGTAGTACTTGGAGACTAACAGGAGAAGGGTTGGTGGCATGAGCTTTCATAGACACGTCTACTTCTTCATTGGGCCCCCTAGCATCTGAAGAACTAGACGTGCCCATTGGGCCTCCTAGATTCTGACAAAGAGAAATGTCAAATATTTTCTAGAAGCCAGTGTTTTTGAGGCTGCCCAATGGACCCAGTACTGCGGTGGTGTTTCAATCTGTTCATGGCTATATGTGGCCCTTTACAGATATAAATACAGCTGCATTGGGCCTTGTCACTCCCTCATCTTCTATTGTACGAGGGAGAAAAGGCCTCAAGAATTCACCCTTCTTGATGGAATAAGGCTTCCCTGAAGCCTCACCAGGTAGACAGTGTTGCATGTGTTTTGATAACAGGTGAAGTTTCCTCTTTACCACTCTAGCACTGCAACTTTTAGTTAGTTTAAAAAAAAGTGTTAAAGCTTCTTTGTAACATTTTTATTTGATATAAAGATGTAGATAATATGTGAATACAAAAATTGGCACAATGTTCCGCTAAAACTTGTTAAACCCGATTTTATTTTTTAATTTTCCAATCATTACAAGAATATTCTCCACATCTCACTGTTACAATACTGTAACAATTTTATATGTGACTTCCTCCATTCTTCCGACTCCTCTTCTTTTAATTAATTAGTTCTATGCTCCCCATATATGCCTTTTATTATTTTCCATATGCGTTAGCCAAAACCCTCTGTCATCACCTCCAAGTCCTGTAGAAGTTCATTAAGGGGCCTCCAGTCTTCCAGAAACTTATTCACTGTTCTGTCCTTTAACAGGCTTGTCAATTTATCCATTTCAGCCATTTCGATCAATTTAATTGTCCATTCCTCCTCCGTAGGTAATTCTTCTTCCTTCCATTTCTGTGCATATAACAGTCTGGCTGCAGTCACCATATCTAGTATCAAAGTCTTTATGCTATTTAAACTATCTTCTACTATTCCCAACAGAAGCAATTCTGGTTTGAACGTAATATTACTCTTCAAAATTCGTCTCATCAAGTTACCTATTGTCACCCAGTACTTTCTTGCTTTTTCACATGTCCACCACATATGGTGTTCGTTTTGGAAAACTCTGTGGCTAGTTTCATTTTTGCATGCATGCCATATTGGTTTACAAAACAGTCAAATAAAAATTCCGAGTGTCTGAAAAGCAGAGGTTCACAGATTTGACCCCGCTGGGGAAGATAATGTTGAACCTCTCTGGTGTTTGCCAAAAAGGCTCTGCCCATGTGCTCAGCAAGAGACAGGCCTGACTCAGTTAAAGAACTGTTAACTGAAATCAACTTATAACTGCTGATTCTCTACCTCTTCCAATTTTCATAGATATAGGGGAAGAGTTCTGGGTTTTTCAATAGCAGACTTTTGAATCGTGATTCAACATATGCTTGTCTCCACCTATCACAATTTTGTCTGCCTTTCCACTGTAATATTATGGGGGATCCTTATCTACTTTTGCAGACAGTTGCAAGTTGTGTTCTGTGATGCACACTAAGTGTGTGTATGTATGTATGTATGTATGTATGTATGTATGTATGTATGTATGTATGTATGTATGTATGTATGTATGTATGCATGTATGTATGTATGTATGTATGTTTGTATTTCTATCCTGCCTTGTACCCGAAGGTCTCAGGGCGGGTTACAATATTATATTAATCTTAAGACAGGTCCCTGCCCTCAGGCTTACAATCTAAAGAGACAAGATAGAAAAGGAAAATGGTGTGGGGGTGAACAGGGACACTCTGGCAGCCACAGTGTCCTTCCAATGATAAAATATTTTTATTTTCTTTTTCTCCTCCATTCCCCACAGGCAAGATGGCTCCTCCAGAGCCTGTGTGGTGACAGTTGGGAGGGAGGGGTCAATGCCGGGAGCTTGACGGAAGGGGCTCACCCAGTTTCCTTCTCTCTTCCTCTCCCCACAGGCAAGATGGCTCCTCCAGAGCCTGTGTGGTGACAGTTGGGAGGGAGGGGTCAGTGCCGGGAGCTTGACGGAAGGGGCTCACCCAGTTTCCTTCTCTCTTCCTCTCCCCACAGGCAAGATGGCTCCTCCAGAGCCTGTGTGGTGACAGTTGGGAGGGAGGGGTCAATGCCGGGAGCTTGACGGAAGGGGCTTACCCAGTTTCCATCAACTGTCATGGCCTGTGTGATGACAATTGGGAGGGAGGGGTCAATGCTGGGAGCTTGATGGAAAGTGTATTAAGTGTATGAAAGGGTATTAAGCCCATCCAGGATTTACACAAGTGTTGTTAGAAAGACTGCTGTATTGACTTGTTGTGCTACTAATTTGATTTCTTTTTCTGACCCTCTTCACAGAGTAGGAAGTATAAGCTTAAATAAAGAACTTCAGCTAATGCCACACTAGTATGTATTACATCCTCATGAGTTCTGACTTGCAAGTCTGAACTGACTGAAATATTGTTACTTATTCATTCAGGATTTTGAAAAATCTGGCTTATAGAAGCTTTATTATTGTGGGTAAACTTTATAATAAATGCTGAAAGAATTGATATCCCCCTCTTCCATTTTTGTTGCCTCTAAAGGTAACTCTTTTAAGATATCGTGCTGAGATATGTGCGTATCACAGAAAAATAACTTGAGTGAGATGACCCATTCTGTTGTGCTGACCGATCAATAGTAACAAAGTCCGTACCAGGAAATCCATTCTGGTTTCCACGTGAACAAAATTTTGCCAACTGAATGTTTTTAACCCTTGTGAATCTGAGATCAGGGTCAAGGTTATAGATGGAAGCCTCAAATATTCTATTTAAACTGACTGGAAGCATATAAGCATTGTTGAGTGGATTAATGCAAACACTACAAAGTTGTTAAAACTTTTAATGCCAAGATAGTCACCCAGTTATTATATGAGTCGGCAGTATGGGTAAATGATAACATATACGATAGGACAGCTTTCTAGGCCAACTTCCTTAAGACCATTGTAAATGTGCCCAGATGCGTATCACAAGCACTGATATTGCTTGAAACAGGATAATTGCCTTTAGAATCATTAGTTTGTCATTCAGCTATCAAAGCGTGGTTCAAAATACCTATTTTTCAGTCAACAAACCAATTATTAAAAGAATTAACAAATGATACTTTCAGAGGGGTTGCAGTGAGTCTCTTGCTGCCCCTCCCTCCCCCCTCCCAGCTGCCCTTCCCCTATGGTTGGGGGTCTCCTCAACATGAGAAACTGCATTAAGGAGTCACGGCATTAGGAAGGTTGAGAACCACTGGTATAGACCAAGTTTGTTAGTTGTTGTAGTGAATGGTGCCTTTCATGTTGGGAGGAAGAATTCACCCTTTTGGCCAATATGCATCTGCCAAAGAATTGCTAATCACCTGAGAGCTGATGTCTTTTCTTTTTCTATATTATTTTGCCACCAGTGAATGTTAAAGAGTTTGTGTGTATTTTCAAAAGTAATAAAAGAAAAATATGCCTTTGGCTACAACTTTAAATTTAATTAGCTTTTATCCTCAAAAAAGAGTACAGCAATGCCGGTTCATGTTACCTCAAAATGGAGATTTGCACAGGAGGCTGCAAATTCTTTTTGTTCTGAATTGGTTTAAATGCTGAACCGCTATTCCCTCTTTTTGTTTTGTTTTTTTAGAATTTGCTTTGGCAACACACTTTGAAGTTCAAGAAGGAAGTCATTCTATTAGTTAAACAACAAATATTAAATGCTCCTTCTGGAAAAGAATATTGATCGGAGAAATTAATACTTGTTTTAACTTCTGTTCTTTGGCTAGTAATAACATTGTGAATTGGGTTAACTTGTCCATTGTAAACTGTAAGCTCTTTTATGTAGTTGTTATTTTAGATACTTTTCATATCTGTAGCAAAACAGCTCCTGAAGAAATGAAGCATGATAGTTTGATGATTTAGGTCAGTGATGTCAAAGTAGCGGGTTAAGAAAATCTTTATGGATGAATTCATGAGCTGACAGGGTTTTATGATGATCAGCATCTTACAAAGTCTGGAGGTGATTCTGGGTTAAGAGGACTTGTCTTTGGTATAAAAATTGGCAAAAGTGATACACATTAACATTTTTCACAATATGGCCCTTCTGTAAGATTCAACTGTAGTGCTCAGATAGCAGTTGAAAATCAGTCCCATTCTGTCCTCTATGTCCCACTCCACTAAATTATTATTATTATGGCCATTTAAAACATAGACTGGAAAGCACTATCGTGTACTTCATTGTTTCATATGATTTCTTGATGTATTCTTATTACATTATCACCTGTTATTGATACTCTTGCCGTACTGACCAGATACAGTTCTGTAACTGGAAATTTTCATTTGGATAACAAAACGTGGAAGGTACCTGGTAATGAGCTTAAAACTTTAATTTATTCTTTCATTAAATCATAAACATATTTTAACGTCATTGTATTTATGTTATGTAACCTTTTTGTTATAGCATTAGGCATGTAGGATGATTTTGGAATCTGTCTGGAAGAATAAGAGTATTCCCATTTAAATTAATGGGATAATGGTTTTCATTATACAGATTTTCACTATTAGGTCAATTTTCAGGAATCAATTAGGTACAGATAAAAAAGGTAGTGTGTATCTGACCATGTGGAGACCTGCGTGTGTGAATGGGCCTTCAGTGTAAATTTGTGGGCACCACATGGGGAAATGTGGAATGCTCAGAAGATGGACAAGATAGAGATATTTTTCTAGGATAAAAGCATCAGGAGGTGGAAGTAGTGGAGGTACCGTTTATTCTGGCGTATAAGACGACTGGGCGTATAAGACGACCCCCAACTTTCCAGTTAAAATATAGAGTTTGGGATATATTCACCATATAAGAAGATGACACGCAGCATATAAGTCGACCCCTAACTTTTGAGAAGATTTTCCTGGGTTAAAAAGTAACCTTATATGCCAGAATATACAGTATTTTCTTTATTTTTAGCTTACCCTTTACCCCAAATATCAAGGCACATTATACACAAAAATCTTGTAGTCATTTATTAGGGTAAATAACAAATCAGTGATTAAAATATAACAGTTTGAAAGTTAAGGTGCTCTTAAAATGGCTGCTTATAAGCTCAAGTTAAAAAAAATAAAATTTAAAACAAGACTCCATAAATAAAATCTTTCAGCCTGTACAGTAACTTAAAATATCAATAAGGTTACTCAGCTTAGGTTAGTATCAAGGAACGTTGTTTTATAAGCAGCCTCACAGATATTGGCTGCTTTTTAAGTGATAACAGACTCACTATCAAGTAACAGTAAGGAAACACAAAATTAGCTAGTACAACTTGGTATTACATTTAATATGGAGCAGAGAAAAGTATCTCATAAAACAAGACATGTTCTACATTTTTTAACAGGTAATGAGATTGATCCCGAAAGTGGGTAGTTCTGACTTGCGATATTTCCACATTGGGTCAAAGTTTTCCACCATCATTAAGCAGAGCTTTCTCTAGTAATTTAGTGTAATCAGCTGCTTCTAATACCTCCTCTTCGTTGCTCCAGTCACTAATCTTAGAATAATATTCAGTACCCAGCAAGATAGTTGAAAGATGGCTCCCTAGAATTTAGATTATACCTGTTCCAGTGGGGTATGTTTCAGTTAAGGTCCAAACTACACACCATAAAATGGTTGAGCAGCTTGGGTTCAAACAATTCAGTAGCTATAGGTGAAAAATAGTTATCACTTGGACTGTGGTTACACTTTCACTTCAAACCTTCTTCAGTCCACCTTTAGGTCTAGCTGTGCATACCTTTCCATTTCTGTCCATTTTCTTTATGGACTTTCTGCCTGCCATTTGGGCCTTCCTGAATAGAAAGTCCACCAGTAAAACCAATAGAAATGAAAATGTGTGAGCAGTCAGAGCTGAAGATGGACTGAAGAAGGTTTAAAGTTAGAGTGTGATCATGACCTTGGAGTCATAGAATCCTAGGAGGCTGTTATACTTCTCTGAGTTGGGGAAAAATAGCATAATCATTGTGGGCCTTTCTCAGACCAAGGGCTTGAAAAACAGTCCTCAGGTACTTAAAAATATAACACCCATTCAGTTCTATGACTGCTAATATGTATGCCACTTGGGTCTTTCAGCACACTTGGGTCTTGTATGTTTTGTAGTTTAATAATGATAGAACAAGCTGTAGCCTTAGTAATTTTGAAGCATAAATTGCTTCAAGATCCACCAACCTACTCTCCTTCCCAATGCTTGCTTTCTCCCTTACTTTGGGGAAAAGGAACAGAAAGTCAAGCTTCATATGTCAAGCATTCCTTTTAATCATGCAAAATCTGTTGAAGTTTACTATACCGAGCAGTTGCCTACATTTGCTGCTTTATTAAGCATGCATGGAGATCAAGGATCAAATCCTGTTGAATAGTGTGGCACATTTCTTTGTATCTTGTGCTGTTGTCCTTCAGACAGAATTCAGGATTTGTTAGTCTAACAAAGTTAATGGTTTGACTGGATAGTTTCTAGAAGGGTGGCTTTAGGGAGACTCTTAGGTCCCGTTCCCTTTGGGGTTTTATTGACCTTTGAAAACGTTTTTAAAATCCTTTGGCCCCATTAAAAATTTGCTGCCTGCACTTTCTGAGGAGTCAGTGTGTTTTTCCACCTAGTGCTAGTGGAAAAAAAACCCTAAATCGTCCCAAAACACATTTTAAAAACCCTTGAAAGAACAGCTCTTGCTCCTGTTTTTGCTGCTAGCGCACTTTATCTTTTTTGCTTTGGGACCGGTGCTGCAGTATTGGGGAGAAATCGCGTCTTTAGGGTTGGTCCCCTCCCCAACAGGTTTCTGTCCAATGTCTGCCGCCATTGTGGGTGCATCATTAAATGGGTGGGGTTTCACTCTCGGGAGAGCAGCCCTTTGCCATCCCTCCCGTGTTATCGTTCCCCTCTTCTTTTGTGGTAGGGCAAAACAGAGGATAATATTGCCAAATAAAGGATCCATTTGGACATAAAAAGCCCCCTCCCCAGCCTGTTTCTCCCTTCCCTTGTCCAGCTCCTGTCTTTCCCTTATCCTTTTCTCTCTTTTTCTTTCCCCCATTTTTGCTCACCTCTCGCCTGGTTTTGGGCACCAGTGGCAGAGCTCTCTGCTCACAGGGAAATATTCTCTTTGGAAAAGCCATCTGCCAAGCACTTGAGTTTTAAAGCCTAAATATGTATGAAAAGCAGAGGGGCAAATTTACCAAACCATGACAAAATCACCCTGAGATCTTGCTTTTTTAGACATCAGAAGTGGATGGGTGATTTTAAAGAGAGAGGGCAAGAGAAAAATCACTCCCCTAAGCCTAGATCTAGCCCATGTTTTGTGCCCAGCGTTGCGGGTGCATTACGGTTGATAAATTTCTCTCTTTCTCGTCCACTGCTGGGTGCAAAGCATGGGCTAGATGCAGGCTTTGGGAGGCGATTTTGCGCAAGACCAAAGCATTGTGGAATCGAGGGATCGTTAGTCTGCAATTACACCGTTGTGCAAAAGAGGCTGCATATGCGATTAAATGGTGGAGATGGATTTCCTCACCCTCGGCCATGTCAGGATGCTAACTGTGGGAGCGAACCCAGTCAGAGAGAGGGGTGGAAACCCCGACTGGCTAAGGGCGGGGAGCAAATAATGCTGGTTCCCCAACGCGTTTATGTAGCATTTTCAGTAGGAATGGCAAAATTTGGGTTCTATACGTTTTTCTAGGTTTTCAATGGGATTGGGCAGAGTGCGCGCTCACCTCGAATTTAGGTTAATTTCGTATTTAAAAAGTCAAGCGGGATCACAGCCTTACAGTAATTACAGTCTTGGTAAAAACTTAAAACACATTTATTATGGAATAAACTTCTTCACCAGGTGAACGAAGTGCCTTTTTTAGAAACAGTGCCTTTTTTTTTTTAACTGATCCAATTGTGAATCAGCTGAAGCTCATTGTCAGGAAGTATGGAAAACTCATTTTCCTTCCTTAAAGTATGTGATTAAAAGGTGGTTCAGGGGATCAGAGGATTGTATCACCATATTCCCACCCTGGTTGTTGTCATCCTGATGGTCACCCCAGGATGTAGGTCTGGGTTTGTTTTACAACATTGTAACTAAAACACAGTGGGTGCATCCCCAAGCAGTTTAAAGTCTGCTGGAACACCTCTTTTGCCTCTGAGCGCCCCCATGCCAGGCTTCTCAAGGTGCTTCCAGCGCTACAAAATGAGGAAAACCCACGACAAAATACATGCCCTTTAAAGAAGACTTTCAGGGCTCTATTTGGAAGTCGCGGGTTTTCCTCGCAACATTTACCTTGGGGGACGCTCCGTGGCAAAAGGGGCGGTGATTGCTGCCTGCACACACAGCCAAAAAAGCATTCACACATCTCAGAAATGCAGCAGGTTCCCTTCCTTTCCTTTGTAAAAAGAGCCAGAATTGCTCAGAATTGCAACATGGTTCTCAGGTGATCTGTGAAAGTGTTAAAAGAGTGAATGAGCGAAGGATCGTGCTGCCGATGGCTGCAGCCGCTGACTTTGCAGGGACGGGAAGCCTTTTCTAACAGAGAACAGAGTGAAAGTAAGTGCTGAAAGTGAATGAGTGAGCGATCACTGCCTTTGCCGGGACGGGAAGCCATTTCAGGGGACGGAGATCTGGCTATTTTTCCTTTTAACAAGAGAGGGGGCAGGGGGGAAAAGATGCGGGAAAAGGAAACAGGCTTCCGTGGGGACGGAAGATGCATTAAAAACACGCATTTTGCTGAGCCTCGTGCAGACGCTTATTGCGGAAGTGCATGGCACTTTTAAAGTCCACTTGATTAGAGTGACAGCAGAGGGAACTCAGAGAGGCAAATAAGTCTTTTGGGGATTCAACCAGTAAGAAAAAAAAGAGAAGATGTGTGTGATTTATATATATCTATATACCTTTGGGTATAGGGTGGGATAGAAATACTACTACTACTACTACTACTACTACTACTACTACTACTACTACTACTACTACTAATAATAATAATAATAATAATAATAATAATAATAATAATAATAATAATAATAATAATAATAATAATTTTCAGGAAACCTGGGTGCCAAGTACTGTTAAGTGCAATGCAGTGAAAACAGATCTGTCCCGTTACTATGCACATGAACAGTTTCTGGTATTGAGACTTCCAGAGCAAATATCTGACTTTGTCTTGGCACGCTTCAGTAGAGGATGTGTATCTCAGACTAATACATCATTTATGGACTGCATCTAATAATATTTTAATATATGTTTACTTTCTCTTCAGAGAGCATCAAAATGGTTTTCTCTCTCAAGAGCTAGCAAGTGTGCTGTACTTGTCTTTTTAAGGCATAAAGTCAGTCTTCAGTGAGAAGCCTTGCAAATAATAATGCAAGAAAATCACTACCACATTGTAACTTTGAAAGTCCCATAAATTCCTACAAAGAAACATGACCTCTGCCTGCCTGCCTGACTACATGGACATGTAATTTTCTTGTGCAACTTAAAACTCACAAGCATTAATTAGGCTTTAAATTGATTAATGAAAACACAGCCCAGAAAATCAACTTGTCGTATGTACTTCGTACGTTAAATTCATCACCCATTCAGTTCCTTTGAAACAGGAGAAATGTGTCCTCTATCAGTGCAGAAGGATTTATACATCAAACAAGAGGGTTTGTGTTTTAAAAAACCCAAAGTTATGATCATTTACTATATTTGCTTATATGCATGGGAGGCGGAAAAACCCTAATATAGCAGCAATACTTAGACGCCACTCATCTTTCTGTAGATTCTATTAATTTATGCAGGTCCTATTGCCTTTCAGCCTATAGACTGCTAGTTGCTAGGCAACCAGACAAGAAATAGTGTGCATGTATTTTTGTTCAATAGATCTCTCATTTCTTTAAAAAAATGTATGTGAGGCTGGAAAGTACTGCTTCAGAACTAGGATAACATATTCATAACTAATAATTTGCTTTTATTACAACCTCAATTTTTAAATATTAAATTCTCTTGTAATATTAAAGAATAAATGCTGCTTAATTTTAGGGTGGGTCTTCCCATAGTCACAAATACACAAAGGAGATGTGAAATGGAATCTTTTTGGTCAGAGGTGGAGTTTAATATTTTGGTTGTTCTTCCAAGGTAAAATGCAGCATTCTCTTGGTGTTTAAGGAAAGAGAACTCTAGAATTTACGTGCCGTTGACAAAATACGCATCCCTAATGCTTCCTTTAACAATTATACATGGATGCCCTTTGGTGGTCTGGACTTCTCTAAGGAAGAGGTTTTATTGTTGCTGGAATTTTAAACTGGAACAAATTCATAGGACTTTCCCCTCTTTTACAAGTGTAGTAGTTACCTGAATTTCTTACAAGCAGTGAAATTAGTTCATAATTGTAATAAATAATGATGAAATAGTACCCCAGAGTTCAGCCCTTAGCCAGTTTTCCTTTGCATTTGATAGTGACCAGTTGCATTTGTTGTTTATAGGAGGGTGTGTGTCCTGTCTCAATCCAAAACTGATGCTCTAGGGCAGTGGTTCTCACCCTTCCTAATGCCGTGACCCTTTAATACAGTTCCTCATGTTGTGGTGAGCCCCAACCTAACCCTAGCCCTAACCCCGAACCATAAAATTATTTTCGTTGCTACTTCATAACTGTGATTTTGCTACTGTTATGAATCGTAATGTAAATATCTGATGTGCAGGATGTATTGTCATTGTTACAAATTGAACATGATTAAAGCTTAGTATTCACATCAACCGCAGCTGAATATAAAAGTGTCGTTTTACCTCCAGTGCTGCTGCTTTCTACACAGTAGCTGCTCTCTACTGTATTTGTATGGGGAGTATGCGATGGGGTTGGAATGATGATGTCATCATGCCAGATACTCGTATGTGGGTGTATCTGCATGTGGACAGACCCAGCTGGAGACGGATAGAGGAGCTGTGTCTTGGTTCCTTTGTGTTTTTCAATGGTCTTAGACGACCCCTGTGAAAGAGTAGATCGACCCGCAAAGGGGTTGCAACCCACAGGTTGAGAGCCACTGCTCTAGGGCATTAAAGACACCTGAGTCTTAAGCTTAGAAGCAGCACCTCAGTACAATTGTGGTATCAAGTAGATGATTTGCTCAAGATGTTCTGGTGAGCTTTTGATCCTTTTCTTGGCCAGGCTTCCGGGCTTCACTTTAACGAATTAAATCTTAAAAGAAGTGATATTCTACTCTGGCATCTCAAAACAAACAAACAAAAATCCTTTGAATGCGTTTGGGCACATGTTGAAGACACACTTCTTTGGCTAAAGAATCAGATCCCCCTCTCCTCTCTGGCACTCTTATCAGTTCATTTTTAATTTGTGTTTTACATTACAATTCTGGTCACCACACCTCAAAAAGGATTTTGTGGAACTAGAGAAGGTACAGAGAAGGGCAACCAGAATGATTAAGGGTCTGGAACACCTCCCTTACGAAACCAGGCTGCAATGTCTAGGCCTCTTCAGTCTGGAGAGACGGCGTTTAAGAGGGGATTTGATTGAAGTATATAAAATTATGCACGGTATAGAAAAGGTGGATAGAGAAAATTTCTTTTCTCTATCGCACAACACTAGAACCAGGGGACACTCTATGAAGCTGATGGGTAGGAGAGTAAGGTCTGACAGGGGGAAGTATTTCTTCACCCAGAGGGTCATCGGCTTATGGAATGTGCTGCCGGAAGAGGTGGTGACAGCTACCAGTCTAGATGGCTTTAAGGTAGGGTTAGACAAATTTATGGATGACAGATGTATCAATGGCTACTAGAATGAATGCCTAGGTGCAGCCTTCAGGCTGAGGGGGGGAGGAACTGGGGCGCTTTTAAGGACATCTGCTGGGACTCGAGAGCAGGAGAAGGTTTGTCCTTGTCTCTGCTTGAGATGCCCGTGAGCATTTGGTGTGCCACTGTGTGCGACAGGATGCTGGACTAGATGGGTTGTGGCCTGATCCAGCAAGGCTTCTCTTATGTTCTTATGTTCTTATTGGTTGCATTGTGAGCCTCCCATCAGACCCCCCGGGTACAGGGTAGTAGTATTTAAATAAATACTAAATAAATGTTTTGCAGTATGATACAAAAGACCTGTCTTCTCCAGCATTCTGTTCTCAGAGGATAACAAAATACAACAAGGAGATCTTCAGGCGTGGGTGGTGTATCTCCTGAGGTCTTAGTTTGGGGGTCTCTGGTGCAAGCAGCTACTGGCTGCCAGGCTGGAGAATGAGGTGAGAAGTTGCACTCACTTCAGTGGTTTCCACCAATGCTGTTGGTGTTCATCATCCATCAGATTCCTTTTCCTTTGAGTGCAAGTCAGGGTCTTTACAGCAGGAAGTCAAAGGTGACAAGAAAGAAGTCATGCCTGCGGATGAATTCCTTCAGATTTATTAGTCAGAAGTTAGGATTTTCTGCACTCTTTAGTTAAATTAGTGTTGTAAATGTGCACGCAAGGGGTGAAATTTTAGGCTGGCACTGTAGTTTACAAAATATGCTGCTGCTGCTGCTGCTGCTTCCAAACTAATAAAAATGTACAGCTTACCATGAGACTTCTGATCGCACTGAAGTTGATTTTTTCCCTGAAATTCAAAATATAGATTTGTTTCTCCTGAGGCATAAATCTAAGATGTCAGCTGTGAATGTTGTGACAGAAGAATCTATGACGCCAAAACCACAGTAGTTCTATTTTAGTGATAGTAGTACAAAGCTGCTGCCCTTGTTCACCCAAATCTGTGTTTTGAATATAACAGACAAGGTTGGCAGTTTTCCAAGGGATAGAACATGTGTAATTTCCAGGTTTTATTAGCTCATGCCTAGTCCTACATGTTGAAAGACGGATACATGCAATCTATATTGGATACGGATGTCTTTTGCAATTAAGTAATAATGTTTTTAATTGTTTTTCTATTCACTAATAGTTCAGGACGACAATTAAGTGAGGTCTTTATCCAGCTGCCTTCCAGAAAAGAATACCCAGAATACTATGAATTAATTAGAAAGCCAGTGGACTTCAAAAAAATTAAGGTGAGCATAATTTCTCATATATTGTTGTTCTCTTTAAGGCTGGGTGCAGAAGAAGAAAAAGGAAATAAAAATAGCACAGAAAAGAATGGATGTGATGGAAACAAAACACTGAAAATGTAAACCTCATTTAGAATGATTGGTCATAAGAATATATAAACCTGTTATCTTCCTTGCATCGGTACACATGAAAATAAATCAAATACTAAGTCTCTAGGAGAACAGCCATGTTTTTATCTAATGCCGCGACCCCTTAATGGAGTTCCTCATGTTGTGGAGACCCCCAACCACGGGGGCGGAGCAGCTGGGAGGTGGGAGGGAAGGGCAGTGGGAGACTCGTCGCGACCCCTCTGAAAGGGTCATTCGACCCCCAAAGGGGTCCCGACCCCCAGGTTGAGAACCATTGGCCTAGAGGATCAAATGATACAAATGAGGAACTGAAAAGGACCTAACCTGGTTGCCAACTGTCTGATCAGGAAACAAGAGGGACTATGGATGCAGGTTGTGTAAGGCTTTAAGAGCTAAAATCAGTACTTTGAATTGGGCTCAGAATCATATTGGCAACAAGGTCAGCCAGGCGAGGACTGTCGGAAGCCTTGCTGCAACATTCATGGGACCCCCCCCCCCCCAATAAAGCTCATAGTCCAGTTGAGAGGTTATCAGTTCATGAATTACCAATATCAGATTATCATCTAGAGTGAACAGCATTTCGGCTATCAGCCACAGATGGTAGAAGGTATTCTGGACCACTGAAGAATACTGGTGCCCCAAGGAGTACCCCAGAACTGGAGACCTGGTCTTTAAGAGAGAATGGAACCCCATCCAAAACAATTACATTCTTGCTTATACTGTAAATATATTTCTGCTTCTGAATCATCCACACGTGTTTCATTGTCAATAACTTCCTTTAAACACTCTGAGAATGCAAGCTAAACAATCAGCAAAGCAATATTAATATTCCTTAATATTTCCAGGAATACTTCATCATACTGTCATATATACAAAAAGCACAGTCAGATGGGAGTATGAATGAGAACAATTGTAGCTAGAGAATATTGGGACTGTGTTTGAATATATGGCTGTTTGTTGTAGATGTGTTTACTTTGGCAAGATTTGAATAATCCATTTCCTCTCATTACAGCAACGT
The DNA here is from genome assembly GCA_023333525.1 of Aspidoscelis tigris stejnegeri. NCBI lineage: Eukaryota > Metazoa > Chordata > Lepidosauria > Squamata > Teiidae > Aspidoscelis > Aspidoscelis tigris. Next base: position 79,017,200 of record JALMGA010000007.1, read on the forward strand.
ATATATGGTACTAGTTTTAGGAATTACTTCTCTTTGCTAGTGGTGCCTTAACTCACAGCGGTCATTCTTCTCTTTGTATCTTCTGTATCTTTGCCGAGAAAATTGCAAGAACACACCCAAGCACTCACCATCACCTGAGCTTGTCTCAGGGGTATCTTCGTCCTACCTTATTTTTGTCCTTCACATCTCTGTCTCTCTTTTGTTCCCCCTTGAATTAGGAAAGAATTCGTAACCATAAATATCGGAGTCTTGGTGACCTGGAGAAGGACGTTATGTTGTTGTGTCACAACGCTCAAACCTTCAATTTAGAAGGATCACAGGTTTGTTTCAAACGAATACTAAGAAAATCGATACGTGCATTTTGATTAAATGCTATATGGTACCATTAAGTTATAGTATGCGGTAAGAAGTGAAGGAGCAAACATGTCTGTGTTAGTTGGCAGGAATGCTCACAACTATCTAGTTTTGAATGTGTACTATATTTGCAGACCTATAAGACATACCGGCATATAAGATGCACCCCCTTTCTTCATGCATATTTTTAAGAAAAAAAAAATTGCTATCACTGCCTCCTCCCTTCAGCCACAGCTGTCTTTCTCACAGCTCTCACCACTGCCGCCCACCAGAAAGCACCCCCACCCTCAACCCCTTCCCAGCCCCATAAGTATCACTCAGGAAGGTAGGCGGCAGTTATGGTGCAAACCATGTGAAAAACAATTGCGGATGAAGGAAGGGAGGGGAAGATAGAAATTCCCTTCCTTCAGCCGCAGTTTCCATTTTCCATTTTTATTTCTATACCGCCTTTCCAAAAGAAAATTTTGCCCAAGGCGGTTTACGACAAACAGAACATATACAATGCAAATACAATCATCACATCAAAAAAATACAGCCAACAAATACAGCAAGTAAGAAAATAAATTTCAATAACTAAAACATCAAATATGTATCATAAACAATACACAGAATTCTAATAATAAGCTATGTAATCTAAAAAACTAGAATACACAGTGTCAAATAAAAAAATAAACCATAAGACCAATTCATGCAAGACAACTCAAATGTCAAAGGAGAAACTGAACCAAAATCGCAGCAAGTAACAACCACCAACCCAGGGGTCCATCCATTCTTCCATCTTCAGCTGGAAACACACCTAGAAGCACAAACCTTCGTTGTTTCTCCTCTCACCCCAGCCAGAGTCAGCCACAGTTTTTATACCTATCCTGGGGGAGGGCGTGGTGCAGGTTCCAGTCCCACAGGTGCAGCACAAACCTTCGTTGTTTCTCCTCTCACCCCAATGCAGTTGTTTTGCACATGGGTGACACCATCAGTGCCCCTACCCACCAGAAAGCACCCTCACCCTCAACTCTGCCCAGCCCCGTCCGTATCCCTTGGGTGGGTGGCAGCAGTGCGAGCCATGCACAAAACTGCGGCCAAAGGGAGGGGAAGATAGAAATTGCCATCGTACGGCGCTTTCTCGGACTTTCCATGTGGCGATTACTGGCATATAAGACACACCCCATATTTTAGGGGTATTTCGTTGAGGAAAAAGGGTGTCTTATATGCTGGCAAATACAGTGTATAGTATATGTCTAATTAATGTAAGTGACGTTTGCCAGTACTGAAAAAAATCTTGATAAGCAGAATGATTCCAGTTGTTTATAAAGTGCCTTTGAGTTGCCTGAAAGAGCTATAAAGAACCATATATGACATGTGTTAGCAGATCTTCTATCTAGGGGAGATGACCCTAATATTTCAGGGCTGCCTCTGCAACTGCAGATGGCGACTAGCTTGATACAAATCAAGTAATCGAAATGAAGATTAATGAAGGTTCCCTGTGATAATGCGGGAAGTCATAGTTATCACACTAGGAGTCAAGCTCAGCTCAAAGGCATCTTTACCTTTATCTTAACTGTGATTTAGATCATGGGAGCAAAAGTAGAGAATTTCATGTAAACGGAACTGAGGAGGGAGGGTGAAATTCCACAGCTTGTAGGTGTGAATAAAGGCTGTAGCAGATCATACATCTCGCCAGAGAACTCTTGTCACTAGTTTACTAGAGCTGCTATGTTTTCACGAGTAATTATCATCAGAATATTGTATTTGTTTTGTGTGCATTCTCGGACCATAATCTAAATCTTAATTAGAAATTCCCATTGAGGATCCTTAATAACACTGCTAATAAAACGTTAAATAATTTAAACATAAGAGTCTAGGTAGCGTTTGGAAAATTTGAAAATTAATGTAATAAAGAGTCTCACATTGTGTTGGATTGTCACAGAAGAGCTTTCCTTAACCTTCATTTAGTACATGAAAAATTAACATTGGCATTTCCTGTAAAATTCATGCAACAAGACTTATGACTTGTATTGGGGGGGAAAAGCTATGCTCTCTGTGGGTTTGCATAGAAAATAGCGCTCCATGCTGTGAATTTTTGATGAGGCACAGCTTGCCGTTCTTACGCCCGTTTGCTTTCACGCTGCAGATCTATGAAGATTCCATTGTTCTTCAGTCGGTATTCAAAAGTGCACGGCAAAAGCTTGCCAAAGAAGATGAAAGTGAAGAAGAAAGCAACGAGGAAGAGGAAGATGAGGAAGATGAATCAGAGTCAGAATGTAAGGCCTTTATTCAGAACTGAATGCAACAAACGCTCTTTGTTTGATATTTAATCACGTTTTGTTAGGGTAGAAGACCTACTCCTGACTTCCTGGTCTCATCAGGCATGGTTGCGCTTCTCTTGTCTGCATCCTTACATCCTTTCCCCAATTTAAAATGTTTTACTACTGTGGGAAGGAAGTTTGCCCTGAAAATTCTGAATCTACTAATAAGCCCCTAAAGGTTAGATAATCCCATTCTATGTTCTTGCACTGTTGTGGCAATTATTTCATTCTGAAGCCCTTGGGTGCATGAAAGAGAAGGAGGAAAAGTGTTCTTATGCTTTTACTGTGAATTTAGTTTCAATTAATTTCACTCTCATAGTATATTCTGAGTTGAAATGATGTGTCTCAGATAATTCAAACTCAGATATATGTATATGGCTAACAACTAAAGAGTATACCCACTGGTTTGGAGGATACTTGCATTTAAACCACTGAAAAGAAGCAATTAAGGAAGGCTTGACTGTTTTAAGTTCTACTGATTTTAAGCATGCATCCATTGTATAAATTCTGGGATTATGTTCATTTGAAATCTTCTAGATTAGTGGTTCTCAACCTGTGGGTCGCGACCCCTTTGGTGTTAAACTACCCCTTCAGAGGGGTCGCAATGAGTCTCCTGCCTCCCCCCTCCCCCAAAGAGACTTTGTCCTTCCCTAACTAGACTTTTATGAGACTTGCAAATTAGATGTCAGTGTTTCCTTCTCACTTCGTCTGTACCACTGTTTGTAAAACTCATGAGCTTCAAACGAATTGAGAAGTCCTGTCACATTTGCAGGAACTTTGTGAATCCTCCTGTATGTAATGTTTTCGCCGTGGATTCCTCAGCGGCCCCGCCCCTGTGGTTGGGGGTCTCCACAACATGAGGAACTGAATTAAGGGGTTGCGGCATTAGGAAGGTTGAGAACCGCTGTTCTAGATATTTATCCAGGGCTTCAAACATCAATAGTAAATCAAGGAACAGAACCACATATAAGGTTGCTGGAAAGCACTTCCCTGCCGGATATTCCAAGTACCTTCACTGAACTGATAGAAAATTCCAGGCATGCAGTGTTATCAATTATAGTCCTTTCTGTTAAAATTTACAATCTAATTTGTTTCTGTGGTAGATGAACAGGAAGGGATCATTTGACTACAGTGTATAGGCAGATTTACAGAGGTTTTGGCTATCTTTCAGATAGCTAGGCCTTTACCTCTTATGACCAGCTCTTTGAGATGGCCTCAAAAAGACAGTGGACGCTGGTGTAGTTGGACAATGTGGGGTGTTTTTCCACCGCGCTCCTTTAATCCAGATCTAAGAAGATCCAGATCTAAGGAATGGGTACTTCCCTTAATCTGGATCTAGTAGATCTGGATTAAGGGAAGTACCCCTTGTGTTTCCACAGGTGGTCTAGCACCCAATAGCAATGGGTGCTAGCCTGCCTGCTGTGGAAACACCAGAGCACCCATGTGGCAAATCTGGATTGGCCTACAAGGGGTCTGCCTGTCACCTCAGGTGTTTTGGGGGACAGGGCGTGCAATCTCCGAAGTTGCCTTCGGAGATTACCAAAAGCTCCGAAGCCCCTCGGAAGGCAACTTCAGAGATTAGCACAGGCTCCGAAGACAAACTCCTTATGAGATAGGTGCATATTAATTCGCTCCTTGTTTGCATCTCTCCTGTGGGCACTGATGAGTCAGCCTCATTAATATGCACCTCTTTCCATGTCTGGAGGCAAGGGGTTTCTCTGCGGAGCCTTTGGGATTTCGGAACTGCCTTCTTGACTCCCATGGGTGCCTCCCCCCCACCCCGAGCCTCCTCTAGACCCCATTGCTGGATTGTAGTGGAAACAGGCTCCCTACAATCCGGATTTTAAGGCTGGAGACCCCATTGTTAGACCCCTTTAATGGGGTCTACATGAAATCTGGATTATAGGTCCTGAAGGACCCATAATGATCCGGATTTACCTAGCTGTGGTGGAAACAAGTGTGTCCATAATGGGCTCTGTGGTGGAAATGGGTTCATCCAGCTCTCAGCCGAATGGGTCCTTAATGGGTGCTTCAATGGGTACTTAGTGACAGTGGAAAAACACCCGTGGAGAGATGACAGAAGCAGCCTCTTGCCTTTCCAAAAGAGAAATGAAGTTTAGTGCCATCAACATACTGACAACATCGTTGAATTTTTGCTCTTCTCTAGCTAAATCGGTGAAAGTAAAAATTAAATTAAACAAAAAGGAAGACAAAAGCCGGGAAAAGGGCAAAGGCAAAAAACGACAAAGTCGAGTAAAAGCCAAACCAGTTGTGAGTGATGATGACAGTGATGAAGATCAAGATGAGAATGTAAGTTCTGCTGCCAGAAACAAAAACATATATATAGTACTGTGGGGTTCCTCCACTATAATCGTAATTGATATCTTTGTTGCATATAATCATTTATAGTGGATATCATCTGATCTTATTCATATTGTAAATTGCCTGTTCCCCGATGGATGGAGCAGACTCACTGTGGGTTACCTCTGGTGCCTGTAGCTGACCACGACTGCCAAAATCAGCCCTGCAGAATTTTCCTTACTCAACTGTCACCTGCAGGGCTCCTCAGTTCTTCCGCGGTCATGCAGCTGGTCACACCATTCAGAATAACCTCCCAGTGATGTCTACTGAAAATTCATCAGACGAGTATCCTTTGGGATCCAGGGGTATGAATTCGTCATCCCCTATCTCCATGACCTCTTCTAGGGGACGAGGGTCAGGAGGCAGCCCCGTTGGATCAGTTGCCGCCTTTCTGAGCCTTCAGGAGTTATTCCTATCAGACTCAGCCAATGGCAGCTTTGAAGGTTTCCCCTTGGCCCCAGGCTCTGTTGACCTAGCCCCCCCCCAGCTGTAACGGAGCTTCGGGGTGGGTCACAAAGCGACCTTGTGGTCATGAGCCAAGTGATAGATCCTTGTGTTTCCCTGTGTTTCCTTGGACAAACATACTGCCAGCTAGCATTTCGTGATTGTGATAGTTTGTGCTAAAAGTAGATGCATTGAAATGTATTAGTGGCACTGGATTTTAGCAGTGACAAGAAGTGCTAGTTGATGCCTTTTTTCTGGAAACTGCAAGGTTTTTTTGACTTCATAAGGGTCACTTTGCCGTTGAATTGAACCAATCCACAAGTATGACAGCATCCAGCCTAGGGACAAGACTGAACCTGGAAGCCTCCATCTGGCCTTCCAACTGCAGATCAGAGCAGAATGAAGGAATGAAGAGCGCCACCACTGCATGGAACATCTTCAGGTTTTTCTTTGCTGAAAATTGATTTGCAAAACCAAGCGTCACCTTTCGCGAGATGGAAATAAAATATAAAAATAGGACAGGTAAAAAGTTCAGCAAAAAACACCAGCAACACCAAACTGTAGCAATTGTTATGACAGAATAAATGCCATCTTTGTATGCAAGCAAAGTATAATTAGCATATGGCAATCAGGCTGAGAATTCTGGAGCTGTAAAACAGTCACCAAGACAGTCTGCTTGCTGATTTCTGCCAAACACATTTCAGATGTTGCTAGGATTTCAGGACAGGCTTCTTTTAAATCCTGAATATTTTCACACAAGGTAATGCAGTTTTTCAGATAATTTTGTTTCAGGTTGCATATTGTAGTTTTTGTCTACAGAAGACAACCTCTTTTAGAGTACCTTTAAAAATGTGGCAAAACCTGTAAGCATCTTGACACTCTATCCAAGGCATTCTTACCAAACTTCTAATTAAGTTTGTCAGAAACCCAGAAAATCCAGCAATGATGCTGGGTTTCCCATAATGGCTCCTCTTACCTTGAAACTTTCACTGTCAGACAATTGCGGGTTCCAGAAGCCAGCCAAGTACATGGAAAATACAACAAAATTAAGTGGACACTTGACTGGTTATCCCAGTTGCTCCAAAAGCAAAAGCTGTTCACTAGACATCGAGCTAAAGTCAGGATTTTCCTGTGGTACCCGGCAAGAGAGGCAGTCTTGGAGACAAGAAAACAGCATAAATGGAGATTCATTCCAGGTTGGTCACTTAAAGAATTTGTGAACAATGAAAGCAAACTGAGATTTGGTATAGGGAGTTTAGAGTGAGAATTACTGGTGCATAGATGAGTTCATGTGTTTGATTTCCTGAGTTTTAAAGTAAGTACCGTATTTTCCGGCGTATAAGACAACTGGGTGTATAAGATGACCCCCAACTTTCCAGTTAAAGTATAGAGTTTGGGATATACTCGCCGTATAAGAAGACAACACCCGGCATATAAGACGACCCCTGACTTTTGAGAAGATTTTCCTGGGTTAAAAAATAGTCTTATGCGCCAGAAAATACAGTACTTGGTAATTTGTGTATAAGGCTGATTTTAATACCTGAGCTTATTCTTGAACACCGTCTTAGCAAATGGAGCTTGCAGTTACAACATAATATCTCTTCAGTAGTGTAGCTAGTGAGTGAAGCTACATTCTTCAGCAAAGAGCAAAAAGGAGCCACACTTTTGTGGGGGATCTAGACAGTTCTGGACCTTTCTCCAGAAAATAGAAGCTTTAAAAATATAGTGTAAAACACATCCTAAAGTTATAAGCCTAGTAGATTCCATCTGAAATCCTGACAGGTCCAGAGCACCAAGATTTTTTGCTTAGAGGCTAAATCTTTACTTGTTTGGAGTCACCAGATTAACCAGAGACACCAGAGCCAGTGCCAAGAGAAGACAACAATGGTGGAACTAGTTTCAGTTTAACAAGTCTCAACAAACAGATGAGCTCTCCAGTCTGCTTTATAACATTTCAAAAATGAATACAATAGGACTTTGAAAACACTATTCACATTATGAATTAAAAACATCAGATTCTCACCAGCAGCGTAGATGACGTCCAAGAGAACCACTTCTACCACATTCGCAAACAGTTGAGAGTGAGGATGAAGAAGTGAGATGAAAAAGTTTTGTTTCCATAAAAATCAGTTTATCTCCACCTGCAAATTTGACCCTCCACTATAAGATTTAGACGTTTGAGAAAAGGCTTGGAACAGCAAAGAAGCTTAAAAGAAATTCTAATCGAGTAGTAGAAGCAGATTATCCTCAGTGCCTTCGCTAAGATATCACCCAGAAAACATCATTTTTGAGAATCAGGAAAAGTGCATTTATCGCAATCTCTCATCATAAATATTGAACAAAAGGAAACTATAAAGAAACCACACAAATGTTGCAGCAACTGGGAAAATATCTATCACTGGAACCTTCCCTATGAACTGATTTAATTTTTTGCATGGGCAACAATATAGACTTAAAACACTAGAAGAAGCAAAGGAAACATGTATGAAGATATTGGGAGAGACAACAGCAAATTTAGGAAAAATAAAAAAGATAAAAGGTTCTAAAGTATCAGGATATGGTGGTTATACAGCCTCATTTTTTAATCTGTCCAGGAAATTGTTAATTCTCAAGCTTATGGAATTATTTAATCATGTGCTAGATACAGGTTAGATACCAGCTTCATAGAAAGTCTATAAGAGGACTAATTTTTAAATTAAGCAAACCACCTGATGACCTGGCCAATTTCATTGCTAAACTAAGATTTCAAAATATTTGCAGGCATTTTGTTCAACTGATTAAACACATCCATTAAACAAGTTATAATCCACCCAGGTCAGTGTAGGTTTATATCTATGAGATTTGTGTTAAGAGTCTATAAGAGTTCTAGTACCTGTATTATACATTAATAAACGTAATTAAAAGGCCCTAGCAGTTGTAAGACTGGCTATTTTAAAGGTGTTTGATATTGTCTATCAAACCTGCTTCTTACAAATAATAATAAAATCTATATTCAGATATTCTTACTAGGTTATTTTTAAAAGTTCTATACATATACATATATAAAGTATTATCCATTGGTAAATAGAGTACTAAAACACTGAATGAATAAATATTTTTCTCTACTAGGTCATGTGACTATAGTGAAAATAAAAATTATTCCCAAGATCTTAGTCCTATTTCACACATTGCCTTTGAACCCAGATACTTAAAACATTAATCAGAATAATTACCAAATTTATTTTTAAAGCAAGAGGCTCTGTTATCATAAAAGTTATCAGGACAGGGTCAATGACGAATTCTGTATTTATTTATTTATTTGCAAACATTTAGGGTAAATCAGTTGGTAACCAGAAATCTCATCAAGTAAGGTCAATCCCTTTTATTAATAACTTAAATTTTAAAAAAGGCACGTGTACTAAAACCTAGTTATATACCAACAATTGCAATCTTGGCTTTGGATCAAGAAAAAACAATTACACACTTGTCCTTCCTCTGTCAGGGTTACGTTCACCTCCATCAGTCCGGCAGATACTTAAACCCAGTTACTGGAAGTGACTTAATAACCTTGGATTAAGTACATGATCCAATTGTTTTGATACAAGAACCAAGCAATTGAAAGAAGATACATTACAAGCTGTTTTGCAACCCAGTCAAAGTGGCTTATGTTCAGGACGTTGAAAAATGCTTTAAATAGTTGGCAAGAGACAACTGATAGACCGCTCTCTTCATTTGAGAAGATCTTTTTTTAATTCCAAATGGTTTTATTAGGCATAACCTCAGGAGTGCATAAAATGTTTAAAAATTTACAGAGTAGCTCTCTGCAGGTATAAGAATGAAATGGGGAAAGGTCAAGAAATCTCCACAAAAATTCTTCATAGGTGGCGTAGAACTCCCATTGTTTTAGCCAGAATTAGAGACAGTACATCTTAAAAACATTAGAGTGGGTGCCAAGGAAAAGCAACTTGTTTTCAACTAGTGGAATGAAAAATTATGTGATATTTTGGCAAATTATTCATAAAGAAATATCACAAATAATACGAACACCAATCCCACTAAAACCAGATATATTTTTATAACATAAATTTAATTCCTGAGTGCCACAAGGTTGTATGAAACAATATGGGGAATGATATTGCTACGAAATGTTCAAATACAAGGAAGGGTAGTGTTGAGAGAAGCAAAAAAAATTTTTTTTTAAAGATTATTAAAATATGGTCACCCATATATGATAGGTTTTCGATGTTAACAGGAAATTCCCCTTACCTTAGAAATCCCTTTTAGGATTTTGGATATTATAGATGTAGATAGTACCTTAATATTCTTATGTTGTATTATGTTCATTAATGTTTGATAGCGTTTCTCAAGAAATATAGAAGTTACAAATCTCGTGCTTTGGCTTAGGGGAGAGAATAAAGAGGAATTCTTAGGAGGACCATCTTTAAAGTTATACTTTTAGGATTCATTTGCATGAAATAAAGATACAAGACTTCCCCAAAAACCAGCAGAAAGGACAATCTAATCAAAGTCTCAATTTCAGGAGGATTGGAAACAGGTTTCGCAGGAAGAGTTGGAGGGAGGTCTTGAAATTTCTTTCTTTTTTTTCCACATTGACATTAGATTTCTTTTCTCCTTTTTAACTTTAATCTCTTCACTCTACTAACAAAATATAAATACACAAGTTGAAAGCTAGGAGGGGGTGAGGGCTCCCCAGTACTCAAAAGAACAAGACAATTCAGAATAAAAGTACACACCTTTTTATTTTTCTTGATACGATAAGTAAAAAATAGGAACAAATTATTCAGATCTAACTGAAAATAAAATTAGATTCTAAATTGGTACATGTTTAGCAGAAAAGGTATAGACCTGGTTCCTAAAAGAGAAGACCCCTGGTGCAACTTTTCTGGGGGCTATTACAGAGAAGGCCCTATTCTTGGCAGCCATCCCCCCAATACTCATCAAGGGATGATTAGGCAGTGAAAGAGAAAGAAACTTGAAATAAGTCACAGTATAGAGAAATTCTGCAAAGAACAAAGCAGCTAGAAATGTAGAAACTCCAAAGGTCTTGTCCAGCGGCAGGGAAAGATGAGAAATTTCCAAATTCTGTCCCCATTATTTCTGAGGTCAAACTTCACCCACTTTATACTTTAAAATCTATATGTGGATGTTCTCCTACCAGTACTACACTAGGTCAACTGTTAAGCATCTGCTTCAGTTACTCCAGGAAAACCAAATAAAAGGTGCTAACTAAAATGGTATCTTTGCTTACTGTTTACTTTTAAAATCACACTTATGTACTTGACAGGGAAGATCTTCTGTTTTACTTGCTACACACTTACAGGAAACAACAAAAGCTAGCAGATTTATGAAAGGGGTGTGTGGTCAGCTCCAACAGTTGTATTTGCTTGGTTATTTCATGTAGTTTAATTAGTCTCTCTGGGGCCTAAGGACAGAGTTCATAGTTTTGCAGTGGTCCATTGTCCCTTTGCAGCCCTGATTTTTAGCTTGTAGACATTTAATACAGACATTTTGGAGTATTTCTATACCAGCAAGGAGGGCCCTGTGTCCACAGAGGGGGACATAAGCCTCCTAACCTCCTAGAGAAGGCCAGCTGGATAGCTACCAGAGGACACAGTGTTGGCATCAAAAAAAGAATTTGTCACCACCCCGTTTGCCATGTAATAGACACAGTGGGCTCCAAGATACTTTGATTAGATGTGCTACAAATTTGCACCACCTGTGCAGTTAAACTGAATGTTATAATATTATTATTAAAAACAATGAAATAGCCAAACCTGGAATAATGCCATACTCTTAAAAAAAAAAGTATAGCAGAGTTGAATAAAATCCAAAGTAAGGCCAAAACATTTATAAAGAGAGTGTCCATTGAGAAAAGGTTGAAATTGATTGGACTTTCTAGTCTTGAAAGTGAGAAAGAAGTATAAAATACTTGCTTCCAACTGCCAGAGGTAAGGATCACTCAATGAAGCTGAATCTTGGAAGTGGTCAGGATAGAAAGAAACAGCTATATTTTCCCACAATGACTTGTAGCTACATGCTGAAATTCTCTGGGGCTGTGGAAGTCATACCCCTAGAGTCTGTTGGATGCTCATCAGAAGAGTAATAGAAGACATCACAAAGGAGGGAGATCTCAACGTTGTGGCCAGCTGCACGACTGCGGAAGAACTGGGGGGCCCTGCAGAAGGGTGATGAGGGAGTAAGAAAATTCTGCAGGGCTCCCCCTGGCAGTCGTGGCCAGCTACGGGCACCGGAGATAACCAACTGTGAGTCTGCTTCCACCCGTAAGGAACGGAAGCTCACGTTAAGTAAGACAACTTTCCATTCTCACAATGACTTGCAGCTACACGTTGAAATTCTCTGCCACAAATTAAACATTCGCCACCAGTATAGTAGGCGTCCCCCAAAAGAGTGTGTCCCTCATAGTCTGAACATATTTTGGGAGTTATCCATGGATGCTGGCCCTGATGATGGCGTGACTTCCTCTGAAATGGGAAGCAGAATCCCTCTGGGCCAGTTGCTAGGAGACTATCGGTGTGATCTAGTCATCATGGGGTTCTGTATGATTAGATGGGCCACTGCTATGTTCCAGCAGGGCATTTCTTATTTCATGTTCTGAAGCACTGTAGCATATGATTTCACGAAATTGATTTCAGTGGTGCATTATGTACTTCGAAATCATTTATTTATAACCCTTTCCCAAGCAAAAGCATCTAACCTTTTTCTGTCTTCTCTTTCACTTCCAGGACCAGACAGAAGCAAGCGGCAGCGATGACGAGTGATCCATACGGTCAGAATTTCTTAAAACGAGGATCTTTCTCTTCAGTCATCTTACACCCAGTGAATTCACTTTGTCAGACAGACATTGGGGTGTCTCTGTTTTCACATCATCTGTAAACTAGCTTTAGGATAGTGCCAGACAAACATATGGTATCATGGTGTAAAAAAAGAAAAAGAAAAAAATGTAACATACTGTGACCAAATGGGCCTCGAAGTTAACATAACTAAACAAAAAAGCTTTTGATGGGTAAAAACAAAAAATAAAAATAAAACATGGGTTGATAGTATATTTCTATGGGTTGGGTTTTGCTTACTAATGGTTTTGTGTATTCCTGGTTTCAGTATTTGATTAGATGCTCTCATCTGGCATCAGATTAAAAAACAATGTCTTTTGTAGCGTTGCAAACCAGGAGAAACCATTAAAAGCAACTGGTGATTTTATTTTTCATCAGGCGGTTTCCAAGCTTTTCTTTGTCCTGTATTTGTTTTTACACTGTGGTACATATATGCAATTTTGTTTAATAGCTTCTCAGTGTACAGTAGGTAGCTTTTATCTCGTCCCTTCGCCCATCTCATTCATTGTTCCCCTTGGTGCCGAACGATCTCTTGAAAAACAAAATGCTTTTTAAACTGTATACATAAAATTTATGTCTACTGTAAACCTTACTTTTTCTTCCCCTCCCCCTTTCCTTCCCCCCCCCCCCCGATTTCAAAAAGTTGGGTTTAAAATGCTATTGAATATTGCAATCTATATAGTATAAGGAATGGCTTCTTTCATCAGATTATCTTTTGTGTTACCAACATGGTTTGCCACCTTTCCTCAAAGTGTACTTAATCTTTGCTTTCTTTGCACAAATGTCTTTGGTTGCAAGTCATAAGCCTGAGGCAAATAAAATTCCAGTAATTTTGAAGAATGTGTCTTCAGAGTTTTCCTAATGACAAACTATGGGTGTTTTTCCACAGTCATTAAGTACCCATTTTAGCACCCATTAAGGACCCATTTGGGTGAGAGCCAGATGACCCCATTTCCACCATGGCACCCATTAGGGACACATTTGTTTCCACCGCGCCTCAGGAAATCCGGATCATATAAGGTACTTTTTGGCCTTTAATCCAGATTTTCTGTAGACACCATTAATGGGGTCTGCAATGGGGTCTTCAGCCAGAAAATCTGGATTAAAAGGAGCTTGTTTCCACGTTAGTTTGGCAATGGGGTCTAGAGGAGGCTAGGGGGAGGGGGCACCCTTCGGGGGAGAGCCCCAAAACCTAAGCTTCGAAGTCTGTGCAAAATAGCTCCAGGGCGTCTTTGAAGTCTTTGCTGATCTTCGGAGTGAACTTCTGAAGTCATTTCAAAGTCACTTCGAAGTTTACTCCAAAGATCAGCACAGACTTCAAAGACGTTCCAGAGCTATTTTGCACAGACTTCGAAGTGACTTCAGAGATTGCACCCCCTGTCCCCCAAAACACCTGGGGTGACAGGTAGACCCTTCGTGGGTAGATCCGGATTTCCAAATGGGTGCTCCAGCGTTTCTACGGCAGGGAGGCTAGTGCCCATTGCTATTGGGTGCTAGACCACCCATGGAAACACACTGGGTACTTCCCTTAATCCAGATCTAGTAAATCCGGATTAAGGGAAGTGCCCATTCCCTAGATCCAGATTAAAGGAGTGCGGTGGAAAAACACCCTATAACACCATTGTATTGTATCACTGCTTTCCTTTTTTTACCCCATGGCTTTTCCAAAAGGACACTATGCCTGTAAGGGAATACTATCTGGCCCTCTTCTCACTTGCTTTCTAGTGAGCAGTGATTTATTAACTGGATGAGTTTGTTCGCATGCCACCGCTGCCCTCCCAAAGCTCACCAACCCCTCCCAAGATCTCATTAGGTGACTCCTGGGCAGCAGCATTCACACCAGCTTCCTGGTGCAGCACCATCAGTTGGTACAGCGGTGATGATGGCTACATAGTCATGTGCTCACCATGGTAGTGTGCTAGATGTCGCCACAAGTGATTTGGCTTGCTCTGCTCTGGCCATCTGCACTTCAAATGCTGGTGGCCCAAAACAGGGCCATTTTGGCCTAGATCTCTGCTGTCCTCCATTTTGACTGTCTACATCATTCTGAAATCTCGTTCTCCAACAGTGCTTACTCCAAAATCCACGTATCATCTTACTCATAGGCCCGCAATCTCCTTCAGCCCCAAATCAGAAAAGTTACAAAGGGGAAAAGATACAAGGAAAGCTGGCACAGTTCAGTAGAGCAGTTCACCCTACATGAAAAGCATAGGCTTTCCCGTTCTGCAATATTACTGGCTACTTCTTTGTCTCTCTATCCCACTTAATAAGCAGAACTATTGAGGGGGTTGTATCTTTCTGGTTAATTCTATCCCTCCAAATGTTGACTCCCATCTCCCACCAGCCTCCACTTATACATCCTATTCTGAATGAGTATAAGAAAGAATGACCGAATTGTAGACTCGTAGCTTCTGGAGCAGTGCACATTGATCTCACCATTTTAACAATCACCCTGGTACCCTATACTGGAGATGTTTGCTGCAAGTCCCATCAAGGGAGGTAGCTGTAATTCTGGAGCAGAGCATAACTGCTTGAAAGCTGAGAGTAACACATCCCTTTCCAAGGAAACTGCATAGACGAGCCCCATTCACCAGTGAACCCTTAGTTTCTAAGGACAATCAAAGTTTCTTTCTAGCGGTCTCACCTATATGGGACAGGTGGGGTAATTTTGTACCCCAGCCAAATGAAAGTATAGATGTATTTTCTGTATGCAGTTCAACAAATGTATTGAAAAATATATGAAAAACGCTTGCAGAAATCTGGGCATGCAGTACATGGGTTGTCTGGGGGAAGAAAAACAAAACTAGATACATAACAGTTTTGCCATTCACAAGTTGCGCATTTTCTTTCACCCATACTGGTAGGGGCTAAACTAAATCCATTTCAGTTGGGCTTCAGGCCTGGGTTTGGGACTGAAACTACCCTTGGTTATCATTCATTCATTTAAAATATCACCCATCCGATCTTCTTTGGCAGAACTACATTCAGAGATATTAGGAATCACAGGCCCAGGTGAAAAGGTGTGTTTTAACAAAGTGCCAAAAACCATATAAAAGTTAGCGGCTGGTCTGCCTCCACTGGAAGGCTGTTCCAAAGCCAGGGGCCACCACAGGGAAGGCCCTTTTGGAGGCAGAGGGAATGAGTAAACTGACACCATACTCGTTTTAATACCATTTGACACTCCTTTGAAATATAAACCTCCCATACTTGTCTTTCCGACTACGCATATTGGGAACTGAGCCCTAGCTTGCTTTGTCCCATGTGATTCAAATTTATTAATCCATGCTACACTGTTGATCCTCTTAGACCTCTATAACACTGACCTTGATATTCTCCTGAAAAAGCACAGCTTGACAACATCTCCTACAGTGTTTCCCCGAAAATAAGACAGGGTCTTAATTTTTGCTCCAAAAGATGCATTAGGGCTTATTTTCAGGGGATGTTTTATATGACATTTATATAGAGCTTATATTTTGAGCATGATCAAAAATCCAGAAAAATAGTGCTAGGGCTTATTTTAAGGGTAGGCCTTATTTGGGGGAAAACAGAGTAGTTGAATTGTCAAATTCCACATGGTATTGCTGAGGAAATATTCTCAACCTCTTGGCAGGTATGCTGTGGGGTTCTGCAGGGTTTTCTTTTATCACATGCTGAGAGATCATCCCAAGGTTTGGCTTGTGGCGCGATCACTCAGCTTTATCTCTGTTTTTCGTCAGATTGAGGGAAGGTGATGATAGGGATCTGTGTGAATATTTGCAACATTCGCAATTCAGCCGCATTTGGCTGAACTGGAACATTCGATTTCGAATTGGATGTTGGCACATTTGAAGATTAACATTCAAATTTGAATCGGATGTTTTGATACATTTGTATGAAGCTTCGTTTGGGATCCGTATGTGCTATTTGTATGCATTCATATGGGCTTTGTATCAAATACGAATCCTACCACATTCGAAGGGGATCTATTTGAACAAATACTCTTCAAAGTTATTTTCAGCTTTCCCTTACTCGTTGACTGTCAGTCTCATCTCGGTATTTAGCCTTAGATGGAGTTCACCACCTGCTTTGGGCTACATTCCCAAGCAACCCGGCTCCGAGAAGACCCGGTCCCGGTGCGCCGGGGTCCACTACCAGCCTCACACCGTCCACAGGCTGTGCCTCAATCAGAAGGACTTGGACTCCCCTTGATCTGTCCCTTGAACAAATATAAATTTTCTTGCATTCGACTCGATATGAACCAAATACAGAGAAAACATTAATGCACGTCCCTAGGTAGTAAATCTGCAAAATTAGTGCTTGGGTGGAACAGTGAACAGGATGAAGGCCAACAAACAAATCCGATTCAGGCAAGACTAAAGTACTGTTCGTTGGTGGTTCTTCTGTTCAGCTGGGTCTGTTCAATTCGCCTTAGATGGGGTTCTGTCTCCCCTGAGCGATCAAGTTCACTGCTTTGGGGTGCTCAGTGATTCAGTTCGGCCCCTGGAGGTCCAAGTGGCTTCTATGAACCAGAGTGGCTTCTGTCAGTTATGGCTGATACAGCAGCTGCATCCTTACTTGGATGTCTATAACTTGTCCATTGTTACTCATACTCTACCTACCTCTCACTTAGATTACTCCAATGCATTGTAATCAAGCTGCCTTTAAAAATGGTTGGGAAATTCCAGCTGATCCATAAGAGTATAGCATGACCACTAACAGGGAATGGGCATTTTGGACATGTTCCTGCCCTTCATCAAGTGCGCTATCAGTTCATTCCTGGTCCCAATTTAAAGGGCCAGTTGAAACATTTAAAGCCCCATATGGCTTGGAATCTGGTCACCTGAAGGAGCACCTTAAACCATATACCCTTGCTTGCAACCTTATATTGGAGGATGGAAGCCTGTTCTCTATGCCCTCACCAACCAGAGTGAAATGAGTGACCACCAGGAAAAGACCTCCTCTCTGGAGTAGCATCCCAAGAGAGGCATGTAGGTGAAGACCTTTTTGTTCATGGAAGCATTCTGGAGGTTTCCCCGGCTGTTCTGGTTTTAAATTGTCTAATTTTATTCTTAATAACATTGTCTAATTTTATTAATAACATTGTTGTTTTTCAACAATGTTCTTATGTGTATTTGTTTTTTTATATATGTACATATTTAATGCATTTCAATGTACAGTATTTCTTATGAGTCTCCCAGAGAATTTACTTTATTGGGTTCTCTAAAGTGAACGAACGAACGAACGAATGAATGACAGCCTCATTAGTGCCTACCTGGAAACTCCTATTTACCACCTTGTTTCCCATGAGGGATGTAAGGGCACTAAGCCATCTGCTGAGTCCATGGGGTTGGTGCTCTCCATGCTAGGGATGTGCACAGATATTCAAAAATTCAAAAATCCGATTTGAATCCGCCAAATATCGACATTGGAATTCGAATTGGATTTTCAAAAATCCAGATCTGCACATTTGAACCAATTTTGAATTTTTGAAAATCCGATACGGATTTTCAAATAATTCTAATGAACAGATCCACATATATCGCATATGAATGTAATGCACTTTTGCGCTTATAATGCAAGATGGAAACGGGATGCGCACAAATTAGAAAAATACAAATTGCCAACATTCGTATTTTCGACTTCAAATCGGATTTTTGAAAGTACAGATTCTAATAATCCGGATTTGAATCGGATGTTCAAAAATCCAGATTTTTAACATTTGAATCGGATTTTTGAATATTCTATTCAACTGGATTTCGAATGCAAAAAATGCATTCGTGCCCACCCCTACTCCATGCATAAGAGGGCACAGTTGGTATTTTAGGAACCCAAGAATTACACAGGATCAGGAAGAAAAACAGTCCACACTGCCGTCACCATCTGAATGCCCTTAATTGACTGTGTATGTCATGAAAAAGGAGGCAAAACAAAATTGTGCTTCGTCCATGGCTCTGTATATATGTATATATGTCTCCTTAACAGATAATGTTTGATTTTATTCACATAAAAAAGAAGAAAGCTTTTGTGAGTTTTTGTTAATCACCAATGCACTCTATTGTTTTTTGACAAAACCCAAACAAACCTAGCTTGCAGTTTTTGCCACATTCTTTCCATTAGGTGGAGTCATAACACTTTCTGGTGTCTCTATTTTAGGATCACGAGAGAGATTCTTTTAAAAATCTGTTTCCGTTTAGATACTAGAAGTAAGTTCATGGAAAGCATCAGGCACTTCACATTCTTATTGGCCAGTGGGCCGGCTTTTGTTAACTCTGTGTGGTCCCTCATCCATCCCAGTTCTTAGCAGAACCTAATTTATACTTTGAAGATCAAGAAACACGTGCAAATGGAATCAGTATCGAACAAGTCTCAGAAGATAGCTGTCCCTGTCCCAGGACTGGATGAAGGGCAAAATGATGGCCACTTGGCATGAGGGAAAGAAACCAAGGAAGGAAACAAACCAGAGAAGAAAGGGTGTAGGCTAAACAACTTTGGCGGGTTCAGACATTACGGAGCAAAGTAGAGGCACCTCAGAAGAGTCAGTGTGTGGCCCTCATGTTCCCAAGCCTTCTCTAAGCCACCTTTCCTACACAGAAGGTTGAGAAAAGTGCAGCCTGGTGTGCCAACAATAATCCCATCTTAGGCCGTGGTCACACCATCACTTTAAATCTTCTTCAGTCCATCTTCAGATCTGACTGCTCACACCATTTCATTTCTATCCCTTTTATTTGTGGACTTAATCTACCCTCCGTTTGGACTTTCCTGAATGGGAAGTCCACAAATACAATGGATAGAAATGAAGAGGTGTAAATGAAGAGGATTGAAGAAGGTTTAAGGTGAAGGTGTGACACTGGCCTCAGAATGTACTCAAAGCTACTTCAGAGGCACCTCAGAGATGCTTCTTTTTTCTGTGTCTGATCACAGCCTTTGAATCTAGGCAGTTGAATGGTAAAGGGGAGGATTCAGGCTTCCCAAAGAGCTACATGGCAGCTAGGTTTGTGCACAAATGGGTATTTTGGCATTAGATTCTAATGTTAGAAAATTCATACTGATACGAATAGACCCTTTCGAACGTGGTAAAATTCTATTCGATACAAACAAATATGTATCAGATACAAATGAGTACATATCCTAGATGTGTATCCTAGATAGGCATCTGATACATATGCTGTAACAAATGTGCCTGAAAGCGTCAAATCCGACCTGAATCCAGTTTTAATAAGCTCTCAATCCATGTCAGATGCGCTCTAGATCTGTTGCAGATGTGACTGGCGCAGCCGCTTTCCCACCTCCCCAGTTTAACGAATGTCTGAACTATTCATACGAATGTCCAGAAACATCTGCATTCGTACGAAGGTCAATGTATGAATGTCGTAACCTTTGATTCGTATACAAGAATCTGAATTCGTTCAAATAACGAATGTGAGGAATATTCGTGAACATCCATAATGGGAGGTTGTAAGTCGTTATACGAGAATCTGAATTCATTCAAATAACGAATGTGATGAATATTCATGAACATCCATGATGGGAGGTTGTAAGTCATATACGACAGTCTGAATTCGTTCAAATAACGAATGTGATGAATATTCATGAACATCCATGATGGGAGGTTGTAAGTCGTTATACGACAGTCTGAATTCGTTCAAATAACGAATGTGATGAATATTCATGAACATCCATGATGGGAGGTTGTAAGTCGTTATACGAGAATCTGAAATTCATTCAAATAACGAATGTGATGAATATTCATGAACATCCATGATGGGAGGTTGTAAGTCGTTATACGAGAATCTGAATTCATTCAAATAATGAATGTGATGAATATTCATGAACATCCATGATGGGAGGTTGTAAGTCATATACGACAGTCTGAATTCGTTCAAATAACGAATGTGATGAATATTCATGAACATCCATGATGGGAGGTTGTAAGTCATATACGACAGTCTGAATTCGTTCAAATAACGAATGTGATGAATATTCATGAACATCCATGATGGGAAGCTTCACGCGGGCTTTGAAAGTGTTGGCATCCTCACTGCATCCACCTGGATTTCTCCATGACCCACAAATGGATCATGATTTATATTGTGAGGAACTCCCTTCTAACACATTTATACCCCTCCTCTTAATGGCCTTTGAGTAGACCAATTTTTTATTGGGCTGGGTTTGGGGGGGGGGGTAGAAGAGAGAGCCTTGCTAACCTCTCACTTATTTGTTTACGCTCCTGTAAAACATCCATTTTCTCCTAGGTTTCCTCTGTTTCTATGTAAGATACACAGTTGGAAAATGTGACCTTTCATACTTGAGGCACAGCTAAGCTGTGATTAGTGCCTGGCCGAGAAAGCTCCAGATGCCCCCTCCCCTCAAACTGGTGAGCCAGTTTGATCTTGTGGTTAGGGTGCCGGACTCTTGTCTGGGAAACACTGGGCTTGATTCTGCACTCCTCCATAAAGCCAGCTGGCTTGACCTTGGGCAAGTCACAGCTCTCTTCTGAGCTTCCACAGCCCCTCACAGGGTGTCTGTTGTGGGGAGAAGAACGAAAAGCTTTGCCAGCTGCTTTGAGTCCCCTTGAATGGGTGGGGAAAGCGGGATAGAAAAGCCAACCCTTCTTCCTCCATGAAGCCAGCTGGGTGACCTTGGGCAAGTCACAGCTCTCTTTTGAGCTCTCACAGCCCCACACAGGGTGTCTGTTGTGGAGAGAAGCACAAAAAGCTCTGCCAGCTGCTTTGAGTCCCCTTGAATGGGTGGAAAAAGCGGGGTAGAAATGCCAACTCTTCTTCTTCAACGAACCCCAAGATCAGCAATTATTTATTCCCTCCAAAAGTGCATCTGTTTGATTCCTAGGCTCCTGGGAGAAAAGCTTGGCTTGCTCAATGGCATATCCAGTCCTGGGTTATACCAATATGATAGTTGTCAGAGCCTTCGACCTATTATTTATTTATTCATTCATTTTTATTTCCATCCCGCCCTGTACCCAGAGGTCTCAGGGCAGGTTACAATGTTATGTTAATCTTAGAAAGGTCCCTGCCCTCAGACTCACAATCTAAAGAGACAAGAAACAAAAGGGAAAAGGTGTGGGAGGGAACAGGGAACAGCAAAAAGCACTTGAGGTCTTCAGTTCAAATTCTTCAGTTCATTGCTTATTGCTGGAATTTTCTTATTCTCATTACTTTGAATTTTCTCCTCATTGATGACTAAACCAGATGATGGCAAAGATGCTCAGCTGGTATCTATTCAGCTCCGCCCTGCTAGGCCTCAGGACCAGAAAAATCTTTTTATTATTATTATGAAAAATCATGACCATGAGAGCTGGCAGGAATAGGTAGCCAGAGGCAGAACTGTTCCAAACCTCTTTTCTGCACCTGGTCCCCTGCCTCCCTTTCAGCTGTCTACACTTACCTGCTCATTTACAGGTCATTTACAGACATGGGATGTACACAGTTACTCAAAAATTCAAAAATCCGATTCAAATTCAACGAATATCGATATTTGAATTCGAATCAGATTTTCAAATATCTGAATTTCCGGATTCGATCAAATTCTGGATTTTCGCAAATCCGGTATGGATTTGCAAATAATTCGACTCAATAGAATGTTGTATATCGCATCTGAATATTGGGTCTATTTGCACATATAACACTGGATGCTAATGGGACGAAAAGGGGATGCATGCAAATTTGAAAATCGGATATGAATGTTCCCGACATTGTATCGTTCGATTTGAATCGGATTTTTGAAAATTCAGATTTTCAAATTTTGAATCAAATCGAATTTGAATGCAAAAAATGCATTTGTGCGCATCCCTATTACAGACTTAGATGATTTTGTCCAAATCATTTCAGGCAGTATGACATTGGGTGTTTTTCCACTTAGCACTAATACTCTAGTGCTAGTGGAAAAAAAACCTAGCACTAGAGGACCCATTAAGGACCCATTAATGGATCCTTAATGGGTCCTTAATGGGTACTCTAGTGCTAAGTCGAAAAACACCCATTGTGTGCAGCACAGATAAGCTGTTCTCTGTTTTGCTCGACACGTGTTTGTCAGCAGTCTTTCCATACCCATCTTGACCTTCCTTTCCCTTCCCAGAAAATGCTGTTTCCTAATGGGTCCTCCTGACCGACCTTCCGACATGCTGACAGCGTTGCCCATTGAGCAAGTCAGGGGATTCCAGGGGATTCTGGGAACCTTTTGCTGCTCAGGAACTCAATTGAGGCTGACACTGAGGTCAATAATAAACCAGAAAGACATCAAACAAACTGACCTGTAACGAAATGAAATAAGATACTTGCACCCGTTGGCAGTGACCACAGCATCAAGTAAGGTTGGGAGTAACAAGAAAAGATCAAAAGGTCTTAAATTGGAAACACAACATAATCAATACCAGACTATACCGTGTTTTTTGTGTTAAACTTTTTAAAAATGAAGGGATGTCATTTTCACTGCTTATTTATCAATTTTCCATGCATATCAATTTTTCACTTTGACTGCGTTCACATCAAAGTTTTAATCCAGCTTCAGTCCTCTTTCAGAATGCATCAGCAAAGTTACCTGTCATTTTCCTTCCGCATTATCTAACCCAAAGGTGAATTTCCTGAATTAGATGAAACCAAAAGCAAACAGCTTGTCATTTTGCCAATGGGTTGTCACACTCGGAAAGTGGACTGAAGCTGGATTAAAATTTAGGTGTGAATGCAGCCTTTGTCCTCTGTATAAATACCAATAATTCAACTGAACACAAAATGTTCAGCTACATACTTGTATTTAAAAAAAATCCATTAGGTATATAATGCATGCCTAAGTACGTTCCCTGCAGACTTACTCAGCTGTATACTATTGGCTAATACAGGGACTAATAGGAAAAAACAGTTTCTTTACATTTCGTATGCTCACAATTGGCCTACAAAGTTGGCCCCTGATGTACTTCCAGAGGGAGGCTGTTCTAAAGCGGGGGCCACCACAGAAAAGGCCTTCTTATGCGTCACACTCCCTCACACATCTGAAAGAGGAGGGGCTACAAGAAGACCCTCACCTTGTGATCTTAATACCTAGGTAGTTCTATATGGGAGAAGACACCCCATCAGATAACCACAGCTCAAGAGTTTAGGGCTTTGTATGTTGACACCAACACCTTTAATTGGGCTCGTTAGCAAATGGATGCCTCCTGCCTTCATGTCTTTGTCGTCAGCACACGCGTCAGCCTCAGTCTTAGGTAGTCACATGCTGTCGCAGAGTTGTCAGTGGTTTACAGCTATGGGACATAAGAGATGTGCATGGATATTCAAAAATTCAAAAATCTGATTCGAATTCGACGAATATTGATATTCAAATTGGATATTTGAAAATCCAAATTTTCAAATTCAGATCGAATTCAGATTGTTGGAAATTCGATACAGATTTTCGAATAATTCAACTGAATAGAGCGTCCATTATCGCATCCGAAAATCGGGTATATTTGCACATATAATGCAGGATGCAAAAAGGATGCAAACGGATGCAAAACAGGTTTTCAAAAATACGGATCCGGGTAATGCAGATTCAAACCAGATTTTTTAATTTCATTCGAATTGAACATTTAAATATTTAATTCGAATCAAATGCAAATGCAAAAAAATGCATTCGTGCACATCCCTAATAGGGCCTGGGCAGCCGGAAAAATCCCTTTTTGACAGCTTCACCTCAGAGTGGCATAACAGCTACACAAGATGGTATACAGGGTGTGAAAGGTCACACCATATTTGAAGTGTCGCAGCAATGTTTAGGTCCAGCCATTGTTTCATGAATATGCCATTGGTCCTGATAGTATCCCAGCCTGGAAACCAGGGGTCTGTTCTCACTTAGCTTTATTCTAGAATATATGCTGGAATGGGGGCCTGCTGTCCACATGTTAATGCAGGCTACAGCAAGCCCAAGTGAAGCCTGCCAGTCCGCGTTAGGATGTTGACCACAGCCTTCAGTCTTGAGATGGAATCCAAAGTATGGGCAAGTGCAAACAGGCCCCAGAAGGATTAACATCATATTTTCCTAGTTCGCAATGTCGTCTGTGCAACAAACTAAGGACTGCCAGGTACTTACGACTTATTTAAAACTGTTTCTTACACAATACATTTGCTTCATTTGCAATATCTCTACTTTTCTCAGTTGGCCACAGGGAACAACCTACCCTTTACTCTATCCATAGAGTAGGGATTACGATCTTTCCGGTTATTTTTAAACAGAACTGTCATTCTGTAGACAAGACGCGATTCTAGAAGGTTTTTGCCAGCTTGAAAACGAACAGACCCTCGGCTTCCTGGGACTATGATTTTACGGTAATGGCCTACGGTATTAACAGTATCTTCTAATTACATCGATTAACTATAACGGACACACAGCAGGAAAAAAATAGCAGCATAGCTTGTTGAATTTTCTCTGCCTAAAGGAGCATTCCATCTAACCTACTTTTAATTGTTTTAATTGGCAATCTTGACTAATCACGGTAGTGTGAATTAGGGATGTGCTTGGATATTTGAAAATTTGAAAACCCAATTTAAATTCGACAGATATCAACATTCGAATTCAAATTGGATTTTTGAATAATTCAACTGAATTCGTCATTGTATATTATATCCCAATATCTTGTCTATGTGTTTTTATAATACGGGATTGCCAACAAAATGCAAACACGATAAAAACAGGATGTGAACAGAATTTAAAATTGGGAACACACCAGGAACATTCGTATATTCGAGTTCCAACTGATTTTCAAAAATCCAAATCCAGATAATCTGGATTCAAATTGGATTTTCAAACTTCGATTCAAATTGAATATTTGAATATTCAATTCAAATCAAATGCAAATGCAAAACATGCATTCATGCATATCCCTAGTGTGAATTTATTTTGTTTATCTGTAAGTGATAATGCTGGACCAATCTATCTCTGCCTCCATGCCAACACTTCTCTGTCATTTATGGTTTGGAACCCACACGTAATAATATTAGGGATCCTCAACATTTGAGAAAATGTCACCCGTGGAAATACTGAGCCAACAAATGCTGAACTTTCACATGCAAAGACAAGCTAAAATATTTTCCCTCTACAGCACAAAATGCTCCATTTATTCTCCAGCAGGATTCCTCGTAAGAAAAACCCTGAAATGGGGATCTGCACAAATATTTGTAGCATTTGTTACTCATATGACTCCGGACGAACTTGGACATTCATAAATATTTATATTTGTACACAAATCAAATGTTACAACATTTGTCCATTAACATTTATACAAATATAAATTTCAGAACATTCATGCGAATAGTACATTCATTAAACTGGGGATACGTATCAGATACATATAGATACATATACATTCGTATAGGGTAAGTATCCGATACCTATGCATTCATATAGGATACCTATCCAGGATTCTGTATCAAGGATACGTATGCATTCCTATCGGATATTCATACGAATTCATACAAATACATTCACATTGAATAGAATCCTACCACATTCAAACGGGATCTGTTTGAACGAATATGAATTTTCTCACATTCCACTCATTAGGAATCAAATGCCTAAAAACCTATCCGCACAATCCCTTCCCTAAGGTTATCATATAGCTTTCCCAGGGGAGATAGGCTCTGCTCACACCTTCACTTGAAACCTTCTTCAATCCATCTTCAGATCTGTCTGCATGCACCTTTTCTGGCTTATTTGTGGACTTTCCGATCAGGAAAGTCCAAATGGAGGGTGGAAAATCCAGAAATAAAACGCAAGGGGCTGCTTCCGGTGAGGAAATGGCTCCTTCAAGTGCCCATGCGAAAAGGCCCACTGGGTGAAAATTGTTCTTCTTTCCCATGTGAGCGCCACTTTGGCTCCCCTGAGGCTCAACATGTACTGTAAGGAAGACGTGGCTTTGTTTGTAAGTGGCCTGTACGTTGTGGCATTGAATATTCATATCCTTTGGAATTCAGCTGCATTTGGCCGAATTGAACATTTGAATTCCAATTGGATGTTGGCACATTTGAAGATTTAACATTTGGATTCAAATCACATCTTTGGATACATTTGTATGAAGTCTTCGTATGGGATTCACACCCTATTTGTATGCATTCGTATGAGATCCATATGGGACTGAACATTCATATTGAATGTGAAACCTACCACATTCGAAGAGGATCTATTTGAACGAATACAGATTTTCTTAGGGTTAAGAGTGCAGAAGTGTTACTGCAAAGTGGATATAAAAGCCTCTCTTTATGTTTTCTCCCCACTCTAAGCTTCCCTTAGATTCAGGTTGCTGTGTGTTTCTCTTCTTTGTCTCGCCTATGACTTAATTTCCTCCCAAGGGAAAGTTAAGCTTCCTACTTCTTTGTGGTTTTGTAATTTGCCATCCTAAAAGGGTCAATAAGGTACACAGCATGCTGGTGTCGTATGGTGCCATAAACATACTTTAATGTGACTCCTCGACTGTGAAGGCAATTTGGGAGTGGGAGGAATAACAAAATCTGACTGGGGAAACAAAGCGAAATATTTCTAGTAGGGACGTGCACAAACGTTCATAAGATTTGGCCAAATCTGGCCGAATTCAGACATGTGAATTCGAAGGGAATGTTATTGACATTCAGATTTGAATGGAATGTTTTGATACATTCGTATGAAGCTTTGTAATGGATTCGTATGGGACTGAACATTCATACCAAACACAAAACCTACCACATTCGAAGGGGATCTATTCCAACGAAGACAAATTTTCTTGCACTCAATTTGATACGAATCAAATGCAAAACAAAAACGTGCATATCTCTGATTTCTAGCTGTCCCAGGAGGGAATTATCATTTTATCCAGGGATGAAATGCTGCCACAATCTAGAGGGCTGGTGGGGAGCAGATGACAATTGCCTTAAATAAGCCTGGTGAGCGTCGCGTCTGCACGGCAAGCTACTGGTCTGATTCCACTCACTGCTTGAATAGTCGAGCAAGGTAGTTAGTAGCACTTGGAGACTCACAGGAGAAGGGTTGGTGGCATGAGCTTTCGTAGGCACGTCTGCTTCTTCAGATGCTAGAGAGCCCAATGGGCACGTCTGCTTCTTCAGATGCTAGGGGCCCCAGTGGGCACTTTTACTTCTTCAGGTGCTAGGGGGCCCAATGGGCACGTCTACTACTTCAGATGCTAGGTGGCCCAATGGGCACATCTACTTCTTCAGATGCTAGAGAGCCCAATGGGCACGTCTGCTTCTTCAGATGCTAGGGGCCCCAGTGGGCACTTTTACTTCTTCAGATACTAGGGGGCCCAATGGGCATGTCTAGGGGATGGGCCCTCTAGCATCTGAAGAAGTAGACGTGCCTACGAAAGCTCATGCCACCAACCCTTCTCTTGTTAGTCTCCAAGTGCTATTAACTACCTTGCTGGACTTGTTGAATTAGACTAACATGGCTATTTCTCTGATACTACTTCAATAGATTCAAGCTTCTCTGGTTTTATGGTCCTTCTCCTGCTCCTATTGTCATTCCCATACATAGGAGCAAGGCAGCAGTGTCTGTGCCACTGAATAAAACAAATATTTGACTTTGGTCATTGATCTGGAAAGAAATTGATCAGCTGAGTATAGATGATGCTCTGTTCATTGCTCTCCACTTAATTCATGCTAAAAACAAAAACAGTCGTGTTCAAAACGTGAGATGTATTAACAGTGAGCAGAAAACTGAGAACAACTGTACCCTTCAAAATATGTTTTGATCCTAATCAACCAACCCTCCGTTAACACCATTAAGGCTGATAATACAGTATTTCTAAGACTTACGCTGAAGTTACAGCATGTAATCTTTGCTTTTACTGTTTTGTGTATAATTATAGTGTCATGAAATAGGTTTGTTTCAGATCTTCAAACAAAATTCAATATAAAACAAAGACACCCTAAATATATGCAAAATATAGCCTTCAAATGATCGGGCCAGTTTGCACTTACTGCTTAGTGAGCTCTGGCCTGCTCACTGATCAGGCTCATCCTCACCAGAATTTGCTGCAGGTTCCTCTAGAGACATCCAACAGTGGACTGCTTAAAAGCAGTCAACATGTTTACCAAGAACAGCTAGCTTCTTCTTGGATGCTGGGTCTGCAGCAAGTAGGTGTGGCTGCTTAACTGTAGGTGCGCAGCATCCAGATTGTAATTTCTTTGGATTGTGGCATAGTGTGCTGCTTGTTGAGACCTTTTAGCCCACGTCACATTGCTGCAAATTTTCTATTTAAGGGATTATTGGATTCAACAAAGCCAGCAGTAATCAAATGGGTATAGTCTGATTGAACCCCATTATCAATTAAATTTGGTTAATTGGTTGACTGAAGGGGCAATTACTTTTTTGCACAGGGGATATACAGTAGGTATTGGATAACTTCCTTCAATAAATGAAATGGTCATTTGAAATCTGCATTTTGTGATTATTCAGACTGTCTTTTTATCATATGGAATTTGGTTCAAAGATTTGAAACAACCGAGTGTGCCGAATATGCAAAAACAGAAGAAATCAAGACGGGAGCAAATACTGTAGTTGTTCCACATTCAGATGACACTTCACACACACACAAAGTGCTGCTTTTTGTGGGCAACAAGGTTCAGGCATGTATGTTTGCATGCGAACACATATGCAAATACAACCTATGAATTATTTATAATGCAGAAGGTAGCCCTGTAACTGCACATCCTTTCTGCATTAGCTTTGCTTGGCCACATAAGTGCTCCTTGACTGTTTCATTAATAGAGCCATGCTGATGGGGACTTCCAAAAATCATTTCTCTAATATCACATTGTGTGTCTTTAAAACAAAATGAAAAAACTGTCTCGGCAGCCTTGATTTTGCTTGTACACTCCTAGAAAGAGGATATACAGCAATAACCTCAAGGGCAAATGTATCCAAAGCAGAATTGAATTTAAAAATGGCTTTAAATTAGTGCAGCTGCATGGAAAATTCTTGGAACTATTTTTGTAAGACATGCATTATTATTGAAGTTCCAAATCTAACTGCATACGGGGAAAATATTCTGTGCAGTTATAAATATTTCTGAAAGCCTCTGCCATATGCCAAATGTCAGTACAGTTTCCTTCATCCTGTTGCCTTTTGTAGCAGCTGACAAGGAAAATCTTCAAGCTTTTCACCTGAAATCAAATAGAATAGAGCTGATGTAGCTTCTAAATCACACATTTGAGGGCATCTCAGGGTGTTTTTGCACTTTACTTCAATTCCACAGAAGTTAAGTTTAGGGTCATAAGAACATAAGAGAAGCTCTGCTGGATCATGAGTGTGCATGAATGCATTTTTTGCATTTGAATTCAAGTCGAATCGAAAATTCAAAAATTCAATTCAATTCTAATTTTGAAAATATGGATCTTCGAAAGTCCAATTTGAATCCACATTATACAAACCCACACATTCAAAATCCGATTAGAATATTGGCAACAACCATACCCATTTTTCAAATTTGTGCGAATCCCGTTTTTGTCCCGTTTTTATCGTGTTTGCATCCCGTTTCATCCCGCATTATAAGTGCAAATGCACATAATATTCATATGCAATATACAGTATGTGGATCTGTTCATTCGAATTATTCAAAAATCCGTATTGGATTTTCAAAAATCCAGTCCGAATCTGAATGTCAGTATTTGTTGGATTTGAATTGGATTTTTGAATTTTCGAATATCCATGCACATCCCTAGTTGTGGAGTAGGGAAATCACAAACTTGAAGGGGTAGCTTTGTCTAAACCGGTGGTTCTCAACCTGGGGGTCGGGACCCCTTTGGGGATCGAACTACGCTTTCAGAGGGGTCGCGAAGAGTCTCCCGACGCCCTTCCCTCCCACCTCCCAGCTGCTCCACCCCCATGGTTGGGGGTCTCCCCAACATGAGGAACTCCATTAAGGGGTCATGGCATTAGGAAGGTTGAGAACCACTGGTCTAAACCATGGAATGTTCCTTTCTTTTACTGAAGAAAAAGCACTATGACCTCTTTGTTCTATCCTATATGGACAAAATTGCTTAGCGTCAGACTGCCTTGTTCTTAGACAAGAACCTTCCATACCTGGCATCTTGTGGTGAGCTGACAGATCTGACACACACTTTTTGCGAAGAGGAGAGAAAACTCTATTTTTTCAGCACTCCAAGGCTCTGGTCACACCTTCTATTTAAGAAGGACAGACGCTGTCTACAGTCCTCAGAGACCAGACTCACAACGCTTTCCTGGTTTTTCCAAGGAGTTTCCTGCCTCTTGCAATTGGATAATCTCAGTCCGAAATGGACCTGGGCAAGGGGTTGCAGTCCAGCTCAGCAGTGACACAGAGGGCAGCTGGAAGTGCCCGACTTCACCACCCTGCTCCTCTAGTTGCCACCATCTTGATCTCCCCTGTGACTGTTACCTTCATCAGGTAAAGATCTCAATGAGGTCTTTCACCTCAAATGATGCAATGCTCAGGCACTTATATTGTGGACTAAAGTTTTAAGCTTTATTGGTTACACTTTGTAAGAGGCCCCTGATGCTCAGTAAATAAACAAACTTGTATTTTATTATTAACAATCCTAACCCTCTAACTGGCTATCAGGACTAGGCTTCCCAGCTCCCCTCCACTCCAAGGCAACAGCTAGCCACTTTCTTTTCCTGCTCCACCCTCAGTGAGTCTTCCCCAGGCAAAAGAACCCTTTTCCCCCCGTTGCTTGACCTTTTATTCTCCTCCTTCTGATATTTTCGCTCCGTCATTGGTTCTTTCTTGGAGCTAGCTTATTCTTACCAATGGTGAACTGTCAGCCACGCTCCTTTTCCATAAACCTACAGCTAACTTAGACCAACTTCTATCTTCCTTATCTAAACCCCACGGTCACCAAATCCGTCATCCAAACCCCATTGTTCACATGCGGTAAGTGGAAATAAAATCATACCAGGAAAAATCCATCTGGGTGTAATAATCTATATGGGTGCCATGGTGGGATCACCTGGCACCCATATAGATTATTTCCTTAAATATTTGTTCAAAACGGAGCAGGAACCACATTTTCCAATCCCTATTCTAAGTGTTAACTACAGAGATTTGACTTGGGAATTCTGGTTTTGTGGCTGCATTTCTATAGGCACAATCTCCCTCTTTCAAAATCTGGGCAGTACGGACATAGAGGAGAACTGATGAGCCTTCCTTTGGGAGGAAAAAAACAGCCACTTGGCAGGTGGACAAAGCACTTGACAAGGTGAGCTGTAATTTTCTCTTAAAACAGCATGAACCAGGAATAACTGTCAGAGAAGTCATTGGTATTCATAACCATAGTTCAAAGAAAAATCTTTGGCTGATGCTCTTTCTTTCTTTCTGCTGAATGAAACAGGACTCATTTTCACAGTCTACCTTGAGATGAGCATCGGTTCTACATCAGATGAAGAACATTCCTTTTGAGTTGTGTTGCGTAAACTTTAGTTCCTTTGCTTTTATCTCCTTGGTAGCCTTTAAAAATCAACCAGTCAATCAGGGAGGAGGAGGAGGAGGAAGAGAAAGAAGAAGAGTTGGCTTTTCTACCTCGCTTTTCTCACCCATTTAAGGGGACTCAAAGTGGCTGACAAAGCTTTTCTGTTCTTCTCCCCACAACAGCCACCCTGTGAGGTAGGTGGGGCTGTGAGGCCTCAGAAAGAGAGCTGTGACTAGCCCAAGGTCACCCAGCTGGCTTCATGAGGAGGGCGGAATCAAACCTGATATTTCCAGCTAAAAGTCCACGGTGGACTTTTGGCCAGAAGAATATTGGGGGGCAGTCCAAAAGGCTGATCTCCACCCAGATAGTCCAGTATCGTTCCCAAAGAAAAAAATGGACCGAGAAGTTTTTTCTGAGGACCTTTTTTCTGTAGATTTTAGCAGGATAGTCCTCATAAAGTCCAGGAATAAATAAATTGGATCATCTGATCCTGAAAACAGACTGAATTTGTATTTAAACTTGTATGGGAATGCACCCAGAGTCATGGCCAACACTGATTGACTGGTTGATGATAACACTATGGGTTTCTTTGTTGGCAGATATTCAGAAATGATTTTGTGTTGCCGACTTTCAGGCAGAGCCAGGGACTCTTTCTGCACTGAGCCTTACTCTGGATTATATCCCAAAATAGGGACCTGCTATCTGCATGCTAGTCCAGTCTATGGCAGGTCCCAGGCAGGGTCTACCATAATCTGTACCAGCATGTGGATAGCAGGTCCCCAATTTCAGGATATAATCTGGAATAGGCCCCAGTGCATAAAGGGTCAGGATCAGACAGTACCAAGCTACATAAAACATGATACAAATGTCCTTCTTAAGCTAAACAAAGTTGGCAAACTTTCTCAGCAGGAAAGGGAGTCCAGATGAAGGACACAGCATTAATTTAACTTGTTTCACTGCTTTTATGTCCCTCCCAAAAATTGACCGTCTGAAGTTAAGTTCCCAAGCATGCTTACTAAAGAGTAAATAAAAGAAGACTTTCTTCTGAAAAGTGTCAAGCATGAATGAGGCAGATAAGAAATTTAGAGCCTGTAATGAGGACTTTGTTTAATAAAGTTACGAAAGCCTATTCCTTTGGCAGCAGGAGTTCACTAAAACCACACCAGCCATGGTTAATTATGTTAATCCACCCATGTTATTAACAATCAATCTTCATCGCTTTCCACTTTGATTTTTAATTTTGCTCTTCTCCCAAACCGCCGCTGCCCCTTAGGGCTTGTTCAGCTTTTCTCCAGACATCCCGTTAAGCCGTCTGACAACTTTAACAACAACAACAACAACAAAGCCATATCCAGCCCCTTGAAATCTTGGGTGCTGGGTTCTAATTATGAAGCAGCATAATTTGTTGCTTACATACAGTTGCCGGACAATAACAATTCCTTACATTGCAATATACTGTGTTAAAAAAAAAAGCCAAAATATTTTATTTCAGTCATTTTACGTTGTGATCCAAACCACTGCAGAGAGAACTTGGCTGCTGCTCTGGCACTAAAGAAGAAGCCGTGTTCTCCAATAACAGTGACAGCACCTGTATCGAATCAGATTCAAGAAAATTTGTATCCATTCAAATAGATCCCCTTCAAATGTGGCAGGGTTCATATTTGATTTGAATTGAATGATACGAATGTCATTTCGCATCCCGTTTTTATTGTGTTTGCATTCCGTTTGCATCCCATATTATATGCGCAAATAGACCAGATATTCAGATGCACTATACGACGTTGAAGTCAGTCAAATCATTCAAAAATCTGTATTGGATTTTTGAAAATCTGGATTCAATCCGAATTCGGAAATTTGGATTTTCAAAACTCTGATTCAAATTCAAATATCGATATTTGTTGAAATCAGATTTTTGATTTTTCAAATATCTGTGCACATCCCTATCATACATATCTATGCATCTGCACTGATAATACATAATGAAAACGGGATGCATATGGGATAATCCAGGATGCGTAAAAAATGCATACAGATACATATAACACATATGAATATTGTCGACATTTGTATCTTCAAATTCATATTTGGTTTTGTCCCATTCAGATTTTAAACATTCAAATCGAATATAATGTTTTGACATTCGGTTCGACTCAAATTGGGATGCAAAGAAAGACATTCGCGCACATTCCTCGTGACAAGTCCCTTTGCTTCTGTGTTCTTCCACTCTGAAAGTGAACTAAATCTCGGCCAGGAACACTGAATACAGGAAGTTTTCCATCCCAAAGGTGAATTTTCTGCGTTGGATAAAGCCAAAGGAGAACAGTTTCTCACTTTCCTGATGTGTTCTCCTACCCTGAAAGTGGATCGAACTGGATTAAACCGTGGGTGTGAAGACAGCCTAAAAGGCGAAGGTCCCACTCTAAAACGTATCTTTATCTTTAAGGCAAAAGATCTGAATGTCCAGCGATCTGCATGTTCTCTCCTGGGTCCAGCCATAAGGAACCAAAGAATCTCTTGCAGCAGCTCTTTTATTTCCCCTATGTGGATTGCAGTGAACATCACTGGCTGCTCCAGGGATGTTAGGCTTCCAAAGCTTATTTGGATGCTGATTTTGAACGACTATGTGACATTTATTAACAATCCACAGAATATTGCCCATGCTTCTATAGGAGCAAAGCGGGCTGAAAGCTTAGAGGCAGGCAGAGATCCCAAGAGACCCCGGCAGAGGGCTGTAAGTAGAGTGTCTTGTCGCTCCGTGTAAAGATTAGCAACTCAGCAGCTTCATCTAGCTGCGGGGAGTGGGGGGCGAGGCGGGAAGCCAGACAGCAGAGGTCACACTCTGGTTCAAAGGGTTCCTTCTGTCTGCCGGAGATTTGTACTACCAGCACGCGTCATAATTCCCATGGCAAAATGTGCTGGCATAAGGACCAGGCTGTCATAGACGGCACTGCTGCTTTGTTTTCAATTCCATTCGAAAGGAGCAGGTTTTGAAAGGTAGAAAGTCTTACATAGTTCTGGGGAGCTAATAATTTATTAACTGCAATTCAGAAAGTGTAGGAAACACTTTACACACCTCACAGATTAATGGGGGTCTCATCAGAGAAGGTCATATGTTTGGGGGGTGTTTTTCTACTGTCAAAAAGTACCCATTTTTGCACCCATTAAGGACCCATTTGGGTGTGAGCCGGATGATCCCATTTCCACCACAGCACCCATTTGGGACCTGATTGTTTCCACTGCCGTAGGGGAAATCCAGATCAAATGGGTACTTTCTGCCCTTTAATCCAGATTTTCTGTAGACCCCATTAATGGGGTCTACAATGGGGTCTTCAGGCAGAAAATCCGGATTAAAGAGAGCCTGTTTCCACTGGAAACAGGCAATGGGGTCTAGAGGAGGCTAGGGGGAAGGGATGCACCCATGGGAGGGGAGCCCCAAAGTCCCAGCTTCGGAGTGATTTCGGAGTCATTTCGAAATCATTCTGAAGTGACTCCGAAGTCCCTCTGAAGAGACTGGAAGAGACCTGGAAGCCGCTCCAGGGTCCCTTCGGAGTGCCTCCGAAGTCTGCACTGATCTCTTTGGAGAGACCAGGACTTCGGAGTCTCACCGCCGGTCTCTCCAAAGGGATCAGTGTAGACTTTGTGTAGACTTTGGAGGCGCTCCAAAGGGACTTCGGAGCAGCTTCGAAGTCTCTGCCAATCTTTTCAGAGGGACTTCGGAGGGGAGTCTCCGCGGTCTGCGCTAATAGCGCATGGACTGCGCTGACAGCTCTGGAGCCCCTCCGAAGTCCTTGGCGATCTCTTTGGATGGACTTTGGAGACCCCCCCTGTCCCCGGAGACACCTGGGGTGATGAACCGACCCCTTGGGGGTCGATCCAGATTCCCCACATGGGTGCAAAGGTGTTTCCATGGCAGGGGGGTTAGCACCCATTGCTAATGGGTGCTCCACCCCCTGTGGAAACACATTGGTGCTTCCCTTAATCCAGATCTACTAGATCCGGATTAAGGAATGTACCCATTCCTTAGATCCAGATCTTCTTAGATCCGGATCTAAGGGCTGCGGTGGAAAAACACCCTTTAATAGATGTTTCAGGAGCATCATCAAAATGCCAGAGGCTCCAAGCTCCTAGCATCTATTGAAGCCTATAAAATCATGTGCAGTGTTGAAAAAGTGGATAGAGGGGAATTATTTTCTCTATTGCACAGAGCGTCCTGGAGTTCTCTTCTAGGGATGTGCATGGATATTCAAAACTTTGAAAATCTGATCCAAATTCAACGAATATCGATATTTGAATCCGAATTGGATTTTCAGAAATCCAAATATCTGAATTTGGGTCAATCTGGATTTTCAAAATTCCGTTACGGATTTTTGAATGATTTGACCGAATTCAATGTTGTCTATTGCACCCGAATATCGGGTCTATTTGCGCATATAATATGGGATGCAAACAGATTTGAAAATGGGATACGAATGTTCCCGAAATTCGTATCATTCTATTCGAATCAGGTTTTCAAAAATATGGATCCGGATAATCCAGATTCGGATTGGATTTTCAAAAATCCAGATTTTTTTAAATTTTTATTCCAATCGAATATTCAAATATCTGATTTGAATCGAATTCAAATACAAAAAATGCATTCGCGTGCGTCCCTTCAGCTGCCCCAGTCTTCACCAGATACAGACAAACAACATCTTATCCCCACTCTAACCCGAAGCAACATTCACACCTTCCTCCGCACATGGAACTACGAGCGGGTGGGGCAGAGCAGCTGTGGGTGTGGCTGCTCAATTGCCACAGGCCAATTGCCATGGTAACATCCCTGTGTAAGCAGGATGTCGCCGGGGCCATTGCAATGCCATCTACACAGCATGGGGACTGCAGCAGCACGTGTAGCGTGGATGGCTCCCTTGGTGCCTGATCTTTGCCTCAAGGGAATGGAATACTGCACGAGGCCAGTGAGGAAAGGGTGAACAACCCTCCTCTCATCCTCACAATAGCCTATTGAGATAGGAAGCTCTGAAATATTAGGGCCTCCAAGAGTATGACTCTGGCACAGTCCCGGTAACCTATCGGAGTGGGGAGAAAAACCAAAGTTCTCTTCAGGGGACATGACAGTCATTTGCCACCCCTGAGGATGCCTCCAGCCTCCAGGGCTCTTGTTTAAATCCAGCAATAACCTCTTGGTGTCCCTGCAAGATGGCAGAAGGGAATCTCAGGACGAACCAGGCTCGGACCCCAACTAGCACCTGCTCATTGGATTTCTGCACTTACAAAATACCCAGTTGCAAGCAAGCGCCCACCCACTTCGCTTGGCTCCTTTTCTTATGCCTGCTGGCACCCTACATTTCTCATAATATCAGCGTTTCGGGATATTGCCTTGCTATTCCAGGGTTATAGTGGGGAGTTAGATCTCAGCTTGCAAGTGAGGAGCCAGCTAGGGAAGTACACGAATATTCGTAAGATCAGTTATTCGGATGAATTTGGACAAATTCGCACACTCATACACAAGCCTAATGTTATGATATTTGTACATTAACATTCATACAACTACAGTTTTGAAACATTTGTGCAAATAGTTCATACATTCGTTAAACTGTGGATATGTATCAGATATGTATCGATACTATGCATTGGTACGGGATACGAAACCAATATGTATGCATTTGTATAGGACCTGTATGCAGGATTCATATCCAGGCTACAGATCCAGGATAGGTATGCATTCGTATCGGATACTCATATGAATTTGTATAAACACACTTGTATTGAATAGAATCCTACCATATTCAAAGGGGTTCTATTCAAATGAATACAGATTTTCTAACATTTAATTCGACCTGCCCATGCCTTAAGATCTGGAGGGGAGGCCCTCCTGGTTGTCCCACCGCCTTCAGAAGTGAGGCTGGTGGGCACCTGGGAAAGGGCCTTCTCAGTCATGGCCCCCAGGCTATGGAACAGTCTCCCCCCTGAGGTGCGTCAGGCTCCTTCTCTGATTAGGTCCAGGAAGGTGGTGAAGACGCACCTCTTCGCTGAGGCCTTTGACTAAACATTGGCTATGTTTTAAATTTTAATATTGTTTCTTTTGATATGCTGGTTCTTAAAAGTTGTTACCCGCCCTGAGACCTTCGGGTATAGCGCGGGATATAAATATGAATAAATTAAATAAATTAAAATGCCCCAAACCTCATTTCTGCACATTCCTAGAGCCAGCCAGGATGGCGGCTAGTGTCCGTGGCAGATGGCAAGTCAGCTAAAAGGAAATCCTTTGGGGTCAGTTCTCTTGTGAATTTGTACAGAACTGTAACATTGGTTGCTTAGTCATTCAGAGCGATGTCTCCACAAACTGTTGTTTTATTACTTTATAATTGTTGCTCACTGCCTTCAAGAGCCACATTAGAGAGAAGGGGCAGAAGAGTATGAAAAGGGATGGAGTCATTGATGAGTGCACGGATGAAATGGTCTGTTTCACATCTTTTGCCTTACAACCTCCAAAACAGCCAACTTGAACTATGTGGAACAGGGCAAGAGTTGATAGTGGAGGGCGGCGGATGGGAATTTTTCCTTCCACTGGATTTCACTTAGCTTCTTTAGGATCGAAACCAATGCAAACAGAGGAGGGGGCTGTCCTCTATGGGGGTTTTTCCACTAGCAGTAAGGACCCATTAAGGACCCATTAGACTATGTGCATCTTTCAGGCTGGGGGCAGGGGGGAACCGGGGCGCTTCTAAAGCCATTTGCTGGGATTCTAGAGCAGGAATAGGTTCGTCCTTGTCTCTGCTTGAGATGCCCATGAGCATTTGGTGTGCGACAGGATGCTGGACTAGATGGGCTGTGGCCTGATCCGGCAGGGCTTCTCTTATGTTATGTAGACTCAGAGCAGGAACACCCCATTTCCACTGCAGACCCCATTACAGCCACATTTGTTTCCACCAGGTCTAGGGAAATCTGGATTGAATAGGTCCTTCAGGACCTATAATCCAGATTTCCTGTAGACCCCATTAAAGGGTCTACAATGGGGTTTTCAGGCAACAAATCTGGATTCTACAGAGCACGTTTCCACCATGATCAGGCAATGGGGTCTAGGGGGGCTCCAGGCAGGGGGGTACACCCATGGGGGGTGCCCCAAAACCCAAAGCTCTGAAGCCTGTGCACAGTTTCCAAAGCCGGCTCTGAAGAATAGCACAGGCTTTCAAAGAGGACCCCACATGAGAGCAATGCCAGTCCTATGGACCTTTGTCAAAG
Source organism: Aspidoscelis tigris stejnegeri (assembly GCA_023333525.1). Lineage (NCBI taxonomy): Eukaryota > Metazoa > Chordata > Lepidosauria > Squamata > Teiidae > Aspidoscelis > Aspidoscelis tigris. The sequence goes on from JALMGA010000007.1 coordinate 79,056,155, forward strand.
GCCCCAGAGAATCTTCAAAGTTTGCGGCAGATCACTCTAGAGAATCTTCAAAGAATTTCAAGAGCGTCTATGGAGATTGCACCTCCTGTCCCCCCCCAAATCCTGGGGTGATGGGCAGGCCCCATGTGGGTCAATCCAGATTCGCCACATGGGCGCTCTGGCATTTCCACTATGGGCAGGCTAGCACCCATTGCTATTGGGTGCTGTGCTACCCATGGGGACATATCGGGTACCTCCTTTAATCCAGATCTACTAGATCCGGATTACTTGAAGGACCCATTCCTTAGATCCAGATCATCTTAGATCCGGATTAAGGGAGGTTAGTGGGAAAAACCCCATTGTGAAAGGCTGGCTAGTCCAAAAACTGGACCTTATTCTGGATGCTGTCCCAGAACAGGGGCCTGCTGTCCACATGCTAATACAGGCCTTGGCAGGCTCCACCCAGAATCTGCTGCAGCCTCCAGTAGTATGTGGTGGCAGGTCCCTATTCTGGGATCTTGTCCAGAATAAGACGCAAGGAAGGAAAGGACTAAGAGAGCTACTGGAGTTTAATGGACCAGTTAATGCACATAAGGTTGTTGTCAGGATGAAACTGAGGAAGGATGGCCATCTTACCTAATCTTATTTGAATATTTACATCCCATCGTTCACTTGAAGGTCCTGGGTGGGTGGGTGGGTGTGTCATAACAATAACAAGATAAAAACCATACAATCTCAAGCCCTTTGAAAGAAAGGTGGGATCTAAATGCCATAAATGAATGCAATAAAAGCACCCCTAAAAACAGAGAGCAGAAGAGGCCTTCAAATAGACATCTACACTGAGCACCTCATCACAACTTCACCTCTAAAATGAGATGGGCATTTTTTAACTGTTTACATTTGCATACACACAAAGACACTAGTATATGGAAATTGTATATGTCCTCTTTTGTCCTCAGATTATTAATACACATAAAAGTGTGTGTGTGTGTGTGGTATGTGTGTGGATGATGTTGCCTGGATCATGGGCCTCTGGGCTGGTCCTGCCCTTTATTTATAGCACTTGGAGCCCCAAGGAAGACCCTTGTGGAAACATCTCCAGGGCTTATTAATTACTTTAATGATTTTGGAGTAAGATGTTTCAAGTCTAAAAATGTCAGGGGAATTGGCTGGCAGCCATGTTGGATTCCACAAGCGAATTAGCGCGTGGATAAAAATTGTTTAGGGTTCTGAAAAACATTCTATGTGGGCCGGAGAAAATAATGGTATCTAGAAATGAAACTCTGTCGTGCGATAAATACATTCCATGCACATAGGCTAATGCCAATGAGAGAAAACAGCTGTGTGTTTATCGGTTGCCTTCTGAGTATCAGATCCATTTAATTGAATGCCTTTTCTCTGGCCTAATCTGTCTGAGGAGGGAGCAGTTGGTCCTGCTTTATTACCAGTCATGAAATATTAATATTGCAGCAGTGAGAGGGAAAGGGATCGTGGCAGAGAAAAGGCTCGTGAAGGGTCAGAGAGTGACCAGAATGACTGATCAGATGTTAGGGAGTAGGTAGCACAAGGAGACCCTTTTCTTCCAGGGGGCGGTAGGATTATAAAGTTGCCTGGCGACTAATCTTTTCAGCAGGGGCAGGGGTTTGGAATGAATTGTTCCATATGTTGAATGAATATCCCAGAATGAAGGTGGCATCACATGACCGCAGTAGGAGATTTGGCTGGCATAATTTCTTCCTCCCATGGCTTAACCAAATCAAAGCTGAGAACGTGTGCCACTGTTCTCCTAATGCTTTTACATAACCACAGAAATATTTGCCCACTACCATATCTGCTCTGCTCTGACATTGGATATTTTTTGTTGATAGTTATTCGTGAGACTAGTTTGTGAAAGCAAGATTGCACCTGCATCAGAAGAAACAGAAATACTGTAAGGAAGACTGTGATGATAGTGCCATTTTATCTTAAGCTTGAATGGAAATAGTAGCTTCCTATCCCAGACAGGTATCAAATAACCTTGAAGACAAGCTAGAGTGACTTGTAAAAGTTGCTTACCTTGTCTGAAACCTTACCTAAAACCCTACAGAAAGACTCTCTGCTGTGGGCTTGACTACTTGCTTGTTTTTTCTTAGCTCCTCTGGACTGTATTTCCACATGAACACACACATCAATTGAGTAAGGTGGTTAGTAGCACTTGGAGACTAACAGAAGAAGGATTGGTGGCATGAGCTTTCATAGACACATCTACTTCTTCAGATGCTGGGGGGGGGGGCAGAATCTGAAGAAATACACATGCCCATTGGGCCCCCTAGCACCTGAAGAAGTAGATGTGCCCATTAGGCCCCCTAGCATCTGAAGAAGTAGACGTGCCTACTGGGCCCCCTAGCATCTGAAGAAGTAGACGTGCCCATTGGGCCCCCTAGCATCTGAAGAAGTGGACATGCCCATTGGGCCCCCTAGCATCTGAAGAAGTAGACATGCCCACTGGGGCCCCTGGCATCTGAAGAAGTAGGCGTGCACATTGGGCCCCCTGGCATCTGAAGAAGTAGACGTGTCTATGAAAGGTCATTCCACCAACCCTTCTCCTGTTAGTCTCCAAGTTCTACTAACTACCTTGCTGGACTTTTTGAATTAGACTAACATAACTATTTCTCTGATATTGAATACACATCTATTGAGTCTAATAAAGTAAATTTTCAGGCATCAAAGCTTATACAAAAACAAACATGTCAAATCTTTAACATTCCCTCTGTTTTGAGGAAGGCAACAGTACCATGGACAGCTCCATCCATCATTCATGTTGCCCCTTCAAAGCAAAATTCAGCTGTTGTTTCAGTACCAGGCATCCTCAGGCTGGTTCTTAAGTACTTTTCTCCAACCAGCAGGAGATGCTATGGATCTATATTATCATCCTGTCACATGATCATCCTGTCACATGATGATCAGCATGGCCAAGTCAGACATGGCAACATACTCTCAGAGCCCTTCCCAATAGTCAGTGGTGTAAAACAAGGTTGTGTTCTTGCTCCAGCTGTCCTCAAAGGGCCACGGCAGAGCTTAATGAAGAAAATGGCATTTACATCCGATATTGTACTGATGGGAACCTATTCAACCAAAGGCAACTAAAGGCCTACACTAAATCATCTCTGTGTGTTATGGATTAAAAATGCCCAGGAACACTCATTGGCAGATTAATGTAGAAATGCATGCTCAAGTGATAAAGGCTGAGTTTGCTCCCAGTGCCAGGAGAAAACCTAATAGCAACCTAGGCATGTTTATCCACTAGCACTAGAGTACCCATTAAGGACCTAGTGCTAAGTGGAAAAACACCCCAGCACTTGAAAAACCAACTCTTCTTCTTCCTCCGTGGGTGACCTTGAGCTAGTCACAGCTCTCTTCTGAATTCTCACAGCCCCACTTGTCTCACAGGGTGTTCTGTTGTGGGGAGGAGAACAGAAGGTTTGTCAGCCGCTTTGAGTCCCCTTAAATGGATGAGAAAAGCAGGGTAGAAAAGCCAACTCTTCTTCTTCTGTAAAATGTTCTTGCAAACATGAACGTCAAAATGCTGCTTTTGGAGGGATCTTTCCCCCATTTCTATTTGGTAATAGCTGTGGTTTGCCTGGAGGTAATGCTACCATGATGCAGTTGAGCTGTCTGCATCATACAGGGACGAGGTTTGTCTGACGAAAGGGATTCTGCTATTTGGTCAAGTGGGTTTGGCTGTTGTTAGATGGAACTGCAGGGCACAACTTGACATTTCAAATGTATTTTATAATGCTTTTTAACCCAAGAATAGAGGGAGAGATTCAGATGCTGCTGAAAGCAATAGATAAGCACACTCCAATTCATGCATTAGTGGTAAAGATGAGAAACTGGTCAGTTCAAATTGGATCAAACTCTTCAAGAACCCTGAAGCCCATATGGATAAAAATGGCACCATCTTCAGAGGCGGGGGGGGGGGGGGAAATCATGCCAAGGGAACGTTGCATGTGATCAGATGCTGTGAGAATTTCTTGAACTAATCTCAGCAAAGGTGGAGGGCTCCGTGACTAAGGGTGACTTTGCACTGGTTGGTATACTGAGCCACACTGGTGCCATTTAAGGGGCGCTTCCAGTATGCTCGATGGTCCAGTATTCTGGCCAGTGTGGAATCGTTCTAAAACTTCTCCCTCTCACAATGACTGGTGATGTCAATGAATACTTGTAGGCATTAGACAATACAGTTGGCAGGTTTAGGTGTGTGTGTGTGTGTGTGTGTGTGTGTGTGTGTGTGTGGGTGGGTGGGTGGGTGGGTGGGTGGGTGGGTGGGTGTGGCCTGGAAGAAGACAGGAGTCATTTATCAGCCTGCACCACTGGAAGATTACCATCCTCCCCGTATTACCATAGGAGAATCAGAGCTCAAGACAGTCCAACCGTTACAGCTACCTGGGGAGCATCATCTCCTCAGATGCTAAGATGGACAAAGAAATAGACAACAGACTAGCAAAGGCGTATCGTGCATTCAGAAGACTACATAAAAGAGTCTGGAGTAACAAACACTTGAAGAAAAGCACAAAAATCAACGTCTATAGAACCATTGTACTGTCTACTCTCTTATACAAGTCTGAATCATGGATCATCTACCATCACAACCTGCAACTCCTTGAACGTTTCCATCAGCACTGCCTCCGCACAGTCCTAAATATCTACTGGTCTGACTATGTGACAAATGTTGCTGTCCTTGAACTAGCAGAGGCCACCGGTATCGAGGCCATGCTGCTGAGGTCACAACTGCGCTGAGCAGGGCACATCTCTAGGATGAAGGATCATCGCCTTCCTAAGATGGTACTCTATGGTGAACTCACCATTGGCTGTCGAAACAGAGGAGCCCCAAGGAGGAGACACAAGGACTCCCTGAAGCAATCTCTCAGCCTTGGCCATATTGATCACAACCAATGGTCCACTCTGGCCTCAAACTGAGAGGCATGGAGACACACCATCCATAGCGCTGCTGCCTCCTTTGAGAGTGCTTGTAGACCCGGTCTTAAGGAGAAAAGACAATGCAGAAAGAACCATGCCATCACAGTACCACCCAAGGAGGCCTTTCTCTGTATCTCCTGCAACGGGACCTGTCTATCCTGCATTGGCCTTTTCAGACATCAGCATGCAGGCAGCAAACGTAGGCTGAGCCCTTCCTAAATCTTTGTTCACGAAGCCCAGCTGTGAATATTAAGAGGAAGTTCTGGGAGTTCTGGTTGCTATTAAGTTTTCTCCTGGTGGTGGCACTGGTAGCACACTCAGCCTTTATCACTTGAGCATGCATTTGCCACATTTCTACATTAATCTGCCAATGAGCCTTCTGGTGCATTTTTAATCCATAACACACATATGATTTTCAAATGTATTTTATAACGCTTTTTAACCCAAGAACAGAGGGAGATATTCAGGTGCTGCTGAATGCAATAGATAAGCACACTGCAATTCATGCATTAGTAGTGGAGATGAGAAACTGGTCAGTACAAATTGGATCAAACTCTTCAAGAACCCTGAAGGCCATATGGATAAAAATGGCACCATCTTCAGAGGCCGGGGGTGGAGGGAGGGAGCTTGTCAAGGGAACATTTCATGTGATCAAATGCTGTGAGAATCCCTTGAACTAAATTCAGAGATGCTTCCCTCCTTTTCACACACACACACTCACAGGGATACACCTAGGGAAATTCAATCTTCAGCCCTTTGTCACTTCTTGTTTGCCACATCAGACGCAACTGCGCCATCATGTTAAGTTAAAGCATTCCAAATGACTTGGCATCTCACTAGAGGGGCTTCTATCGCAAGATCTAAGCTGTCTTTGAAAGCGCCTGGAATTATTTTTTTATGCTAAATCATCACAATTCGTTGCACAACTCACCAGTCACCTAAGCTTTCTTCCCCTGAATCCTACATTTAATTGTATTTGGAACCGTTGCAATGTTGTTGTATACAGGGTGTCAAAGAAGAAAAAAACTTCTGTAGTTTCAAATATGAAGCACAGAAAGATTGCCTCTACACTCACTGTGACTCTGAGAATCTGGAGTGTTTCAAAAATCTTGTTTATTTCCAGACCAAACCTGAGGATGCTTTACTTGTTAAAGCCCAAACTAAAATGCTATCGGAAGAGACAGTCTTGTTATTTTTTTCTCGTTCAGTTCAGAGGCAAGGCAGCAAACTTGGACTTACCAAATCTTTCATTATCTTTATTGTAGCTTGGTGAAAGGTTCTGGGTTCAACACTGTCACAGTTCTGGAAAAAGCAACGGAAAAATGCTTCTATATTTTTGCCCAAACCCACCAAACCCAAAGGAAATCCTTACCTGGGAATTTCCACGTAATCATTAGGAACTGAGACTGTCACTGGGAAGAAGAGGAAGAGGAAGAGGAAGAGGAAGAAGAGAAAGAAGAATTAGCTTTTCTACTGTACTTTTCTCATCCATTTAAGGGGACTCAAAGTGGCTGACAAAGCTTTCTGTTCTCCCCACAACAGAACACCTTGTGAGGTAGGAGGGGCTGTGAGAGCTCAAAAGAGATCTGTGACTAGCCCAAGGTCACCCAGCTGGCTTTGTGGAGGAAGAATAAGAGTTTGCTTTTCTACACCACTTTTCTCAGCCACTTAAGAGGACCTAAAGCAGCTGACAAAGCTTTCTATTCTTCTCCCCACAACAGAAACCCTGTGAGGTGGGTGGGGCTGGGAGAGCACAGCTGTGACTAGCCCAAGGTCACCCAGCCGGCATCATGGAGGAAGAAGAAGAGTTGGCTTTTCTACCCTGCTTTTCTCGGCCATTTAAGGACACCCAAAGTGGCTGACAAAGCTTTTCTATTCTTCTCCCCACAAGAGACACCCTGTGAGGTGGGTGGGGCTGGGAGAGCTCAGAAGAGAGCTGTGACTAGCCCAAGGTCACCCAGCTGGCTTCATGGGGGAGGGCGGAATCAAACCCGGCATTCCCAGATAACAGTCCGGCTCCCTAACCACTTGACCAAACTGGCTCACTAGAAGAAGACGTAATCTTTACTACAAAACAGAGCAACTGATTCATAGATATTTGTAACTGGAGACACCCATGAGGATCATCCAGTCCACTCCTTTGCAATGTTCAGGAAAGCAAATTAAACCATTGTTGAGAGGTGGCTGCTCATCCTCTTCTTGAGAAACTCCAGAGATGGAGAACCTATAATCACCTGCTCCTCTTTTTCCTCCTATAAATGCTTATGCATTATCTTTCCAAGTATTTATGTTAGACTCACTAGTTGATAGTTACTGGGACTTTTCCAGTTATCCATGATGGGAGTCCTGACTGTTCCTCAGCGACTTCCTTCGATTTCATTGCAGCCTGGAGATTTGAAGGCAACCAGATGAGCCTTTCTTTACCCCTTCTCTGCTGTCCTAAAGATTCCTTTATTTGGCCTCTATGACAACTTTTATGTCACCCAAATGACTGCTCTACCCCCTTCCAGATCTAAAAGACCTGCCATCCAAGCACTGCAGCCATGTCACATGGAGGAATCATCTAGTACGCAATTCAATTCATGCTTTGCCCCAAGTACCAAGTCACAAAGCAATAGCTCTTGGTGTGCTATATGAAAGAAGTCTATAGTATGTCACACTGTATGATGCTCCGTATGATGAACCTGAAACAAAGCAGCAGGACTCTTTACTGAAAATTCAGTCTTGTGGGTGGAGAACCTTCTACTCTTTCAAATTGGACCAGGGATTTGGTCTTGCTGTTCCTGTAGATGCCTCAGGGAAAGATGGATCAAACTAGCTGCTGTGAAAGGGTTAGGAGAGCAAACAAAGGAGGCTGCCGCCATGTTCCGCAAATCTACGTCTCCAGCACTTTAACCATTGTTCAGATCCAGGCGCGGTGGCCGAGTGGCAAACCCAAGCTTTAAATTCAGGGAACAGCAAGCTGAGCCCTGGGGCTCTGGTACTGGCATGTCAGAATAGGGCCAGGTCTCTTTTAGCGTATTAATTCAGCATAAAAATCAGTATAGTGGAATGCAGAGGCCATTGTGCTTGGGATAAGAAAACCAGAGTCCCAGTTCCTGCCGGCCAGGAGCTCAGAGAGTCATTTCAAGCCAACTGCTATTGCTTCACCTTTCACAGGGAGACTGACAAGATGAAAACACCCCTATGGGCCAACCTGGGGAAAATCCTTCACACGGACCATCCTGAACTCCTCAGGAGTAGCACAAGGTGCTAACATGAGAACAAACCTCACCCTGGCTGTGATCATGCAGTGAATGAAGGAAAGGCTGTGTCCACACACACAAAAAAAGTGGCTTCAGAATTACTTGTCCAAAGGGGGACTTTCTGTAAAGAAGTTTATTTACCAGGGAACTGGACTCTTACCTGGGAATGCCGGGTTCAATTCCTCCCTCCTCCATGAAGCCAGCTGGGTGACCTTGGGCTAGCCACAGCTCTCTTCTGAGCTCTCACAGCCCCACCTATCTCACAGGGTGTTCTGTTGTGGGGAGAAGAACCGAAGCTTTGTCAGCCGCTTTGAGTCCCCTTAAATGGGTGAGAAAAGCGGGTTTAGAAAAGCTAACTCTTCTTCTTCTTCTTCTTCTTCTTTTGCTGTCCCTCATCCATGGATCAGGAATAGGAATATGTTGTTGTTGTTGTTGGTAGTAGTTGTAGCAGTAGTAGTAGTAGTAAATTGATCTTGTATGCTGCTTAGAGATTGCAAAGAGGAAGGCAGTATGAAAATAATAAAGCAAACCACTTGGTTAATGCATACAGAGACTGAGCCTATCCACATGCAGCCAAATTTATTGCATGTTCTGCGGCAAAGGAACATGTATTGTGCTTACAGGTGTGCCATATGTATCATTTAAGGCACAGTGCAATGAGCACAGTTTACACCTGTCGTCTCATGTTTCTGGTATCTAAACTGCACCTTTTTACAGAAGCATGCCGTCATGTAGGGGTGCATTTGCCCTTCAGTATTTCCTTATGCTGCTCAAACTCATACAAATCTCTATGAATGGTGGATTCACAGCGGCGTGAAGTTTTCATTAAATTGGCACCGGGCGTTTAGCTCCAGAGATGTCTCCTGGGCTTCCTTTCTTCATGCTGTTTATTGTTTTTGCGTACCGAAACTTCTGCAATTTTGCTACCTGAAATTGTGTTTGCAGACAAGTACCACTGCTATTTGACCTACACTGATCTCAGTTCCTGGTGACTACATGGAAACATCTGTGAAGTTTTCCAGCTGGAGACAAAGAAGCTGCTTCCACCTCCATCTTCTGTGTGGATGTCAAGGGCTGAATCTATGGCTTTCTGCTTTCTAGACAGTTGTTCTTCATCTGAAATGATCCTGCAGAGTTCTTCTGCCTCAGACATTATTACTTTTTGGCAGGAGTCACATGGCAGTGAGAAGAGAGCTACCTACCTAGGGGATTTCAGTTCTGATGCCAGAGACATGAGACTACCATGATTTTAATTATGCTGCCTGAACGCTGCCATTACTTCTGCACTTACGTCACAGGAAAGACCCCTGTCAGGGCTGGAATGGTGAAGGACCAGGCAAACAAAACAGTGGAGCTTTAGCATTTCCACAGGATGCTGCCTTAGGCTCATGTGGACAAATAGATCTGTCCCTGTGCATGCCAAAATGAGCAAACTGTTGACTGATGCAAAGAGAGAGCAGTAAATCACACCCCTTGTCGAAAGCGAAAGACAGCTGGCTGACAGGGGGGAAGCACATGAAAGGAGGCAATGATTTGTCCAGTGCATTCTGGCACATTGCCTTGGTTGGTGTTTTGGGTGTGTTTTTTTTAAAGAAACAGGATGAATAAATAATTCAAGCATTAAATACTATTCAACAAGTGTTGAGATTTATTTCGCTTAGTACCCAAAATCACAGGAGAAGAGACGGAACAGCTATGCATGCATGCATTTGAAAGGGAGCGCACACCTATTTTTTAATGATTTAAGAAGTACAAGCAATGAGTGAGAGGACCTGGCCAGCACCACTAACATCAGAGGTCTTCTGTCAGGGAGGAAAAACGGCATTCATGGGCTCATGGGTATTAAGAAGTGCCAGAACCAATTGATACAAACTTGAGTATTTGAGGAATAATGTGTTGGTTGGATTTCCACCCCCACATCATGCCCTGCCCTCTCCTCAGTCGTGTCGTGACCATCGTTCCTTCTAATCACGTCCCACCAAATCCTGGGCCATGCTCCATCTTCATTAAGTCACATCCATGGGGTCTATCCTGGTTCCCACAGTTGCTGCCATTCAGTCCAAGGAAGACCAAGGCCATCCTTCTGTCTCTTCCTGGCCTAGTAGATCTTCTGGACTGGAGTGTACCAATGCTGTCTCCCATGCTCTTTGATATCTATATGAAGCCATTGGAAAAGGTCATCAGGAGTTCTAGAATGAGGTGGCATCGGTACCCTGATGACACCCAACTCTTGTCTTTCTGTTCCTTCTGAATTGTGAAAGACAGTCCTGGTTCTTGATCCATGTCTGAAAGCAATAATGGTTTGGATGTGGACTAATGAAAGGGGGAAAATGGTGATTTCAAAGAACAGCACCAACAGCATGAACTGTAAGTTTCTAAAAGCCTTCTATCGAAAAAAAATTGAAACTGAATCCAGAAAGATGGAGACACTGTGTGACATGGGGTCAAAGTCCAAGAAGAAGAAGAAGAAGAAGAAGAAGAAGAAGAAGAAGAAGAAGAGTTGGCTTTTCAACCCCGCTTTTCTCACCTATTTAAGGGGACTCAAAGCAGCTGACAAAGCTTCTGTTCTTCTCCCCATAACACATACCCTGTGAGGTGGGTGGAGCTGTGAGAGCTCAGGAGAGAGCTGTGACTAGCCCAAGGTCACCCAGTTGGCTTTGTGGAGGATAGCAGAATCCGGATTGAGTGCCCATCAATTAATCTAAATATAGCCGTTCCCATGCAGCTTTTTAGTCCTGGTTTTGGGACTATTTTTAAACGTTAAAGGCTGACTCTCACAACAGCAGCATTTACTTTGCCACCAAGGCTAACAGCCATTGATTTAGGGGTGTGCGCAAATGGGGGGTTTTTGCATTTGAATTCGAGTTGAAACGAATATCCGAAAATTCAATTTGAATGTTAAAAATCTGAATGTCCGAAAATGCGATTCGAATCTGCATTATTTGAATCTGTACGCTTTAATGTTAGAGTTGTATTTAAAGATACGAATGTCAACAATATTTGTATCTGTTATGCGAATCTGTGTGCATTCCGTATGCATCCCATTTTCATCCCACATTATAAGCGCAAATGCGTGGAATTTTTGCGCAAATTCGTATGCGATGCATACGAATCTGTACATGCAAATCATCTGAATATATCAAAGATCCAGCTGTTCTGGGCCAGTTGTTCTGTGCCAAATATGCAAGAGAGATCAAATACAAGCTGTAATTAATTATTACAACCACTTTGCTCCAGGTAGCAATCAAAACTGTCAAAACAAAGCGAAACCCATCATTAAAGGAAGTGGACAAAAAAAGCAGCCTTGGAAATATCTGGCCAATTGAGACAAATCCATTGTCTCCTTATCAATGACAAATTATCTGCACTAATCCCTGGAAAAAGGACTCAATGCTAAGGCATTTGCTCTTCCAGCGGATGAAATAAGCAGCAGATGGAATGAGCAAAGCAGCCACAGAGGTGGTGGGTAGTTCTGCCTCATCTCCTTTATCAGCCTCCCTTAGGGAGACGGCAAGATAATTAGTGAATCCAACTTTCAAAACAAAAAACCCTTAAAGCAGCAATGCATTTTCATGCTACAACATGGGCAAGGAAGTTCTGGGTAACATGAAGGCTTTTAGTCATATGCAATTAATATAATTTGCATATAATTATGGTAAATATTATTGCACGTGAACTCCATTTGACCCCCATGTTGCAGTCAATAGCAATTAACTATGTACTTACACTTTGCTTACCAAGACCTTTAAACCACATGGTTGCAAATGTTGCAAGATGGTATACAAGAGAAGGAGTTTATTGGAATGGCTTACTGGGTCACTCACTGTCTTGCCAGTGGAGGGACTTGACTAGCTTAATGGATTCCCTTCGAATATGGTAGGATTCAATTCAATATGAATGTATTTGTACAAATTCATATGAATATGTATTCAATATCAGTGAACCCATACAGTATCTGATACAAATACGTACCCTTACGAGCGCATATCCAATACATATCCAATATACATATCCTGAATACATCCTCTCTGAAAACATCAAATCTGACCTGAATCCACTTTTAATCTGCTCTCGATCCATGTCGAATGCATTCTGGATCCATTGCAAATGCAACTGGCGCAGCCGCTTTCCCATCTCCCCAGTTTAACGAAAGTCCGAACTATTCATAAGAATGTCCTAAACATTCGTATTCATACAAATGTTATTGTATGAATGTTGAAACATCCTGTTCACGTACAACTATCCGAATTTGGGTGAATGTTTAACAAAAGTCCAAACTATTCATACAAATGTCCTAACATTTGATTTATGTACGAATGCCCAAATTAAGGTTAATTTGTATGAAAACAAATGTTAACAAAGGGTGTTTTTCCACTGCACTCCTTTAATCCAGATCTAAGAAGATCTGGATCTAAGGAATGGGTACATTCCTTAATCCGGATCTGGTAGATCCGGATTAAGGGAAGTACCCAATCTGTTTCCATGGGTGGTCTAGCACCCAATAGCAATGGGTGCTAGCCTCCCTGCTGTGGAAACACCGGAGCACCCATTTGGAAATCCGGATCTACCCATGAGGGGTCTGCTTGTCACCCCTGGTGTTTGGGGGGACAGGGGGTGCAATCTCCAAAGTGGCTTCGAAGTCATTTCGAAGTCACTTCGAAGTCTGTGCAAAACAGCTCCATTGAAGTCTGTGCTGATCTTCGGAGTAACTTCGAAGTTCACTCTGAAGATCAGCACAGATTTCAAAGACGTTCTGGAGCTGTTTTGCACAGACTTCAAAGTGACTTTGAAATGACTTTGAAATGATTTTGAAGCTTAGGTTTTAGGGCTCCCCCTCCATGGGTGCCCCTCCCCCTAGCCTCCTCTAGACCCCATTGCCTGTTTCCTGTGGAAACAGGCTCCCTTTAATCCGGATTTTCTGCCTGAAGACCCCATTGTAGACCCCATTAATGGGGTCTACAGAAAATCTGGATTAAAGGCCAGAAAGTACCCATTTGATCCAGATTTCCCCAGCAGGGGTCAAAACAATCGGGTCCCAAATGGGTGCTGTGGTGGAAATGGGATCATCCGGCTCACACCCAAATGGGTCCTTAATGGGTGCAAAAATGGGTACTTTCTGACAGTGGAAAAACACCCAAATATTCATGCACATCCCTACCATGGACATAAAAGGCTAAAAGACATAACACTGTAAGACGAGCCCCTCAAGTCAAAAGGTGCCCAATACATTACTGGAGAATAGTGAAAGGCAAACGTAAGTAGCTCCAAAAAGTGTTCAGTGGTGAAAGGAAGGTCTGATGCTGTAAAGAACAATATTGCATGGCAGGCAGGAATGCAAGATCTATGAATTAGGGGTGTGAAGGAATGCATATTTTGCATTCGAATTGCATTCGAATGAATATTTGAATATTCAATTTGAAATGTGAAAATCCAGATTTTTGAAAATCCGATTCGAATCCGGATTATCCGAATCCATACTTTCAGAAATTCAATTCAAACTCGAAAATACGAATGTCAGCAACATTTGTATTTGATTTTCGAATTCCCGCACATTCTGTTTGAGTCTCGTATTATAAGCGCGAATAATCACGATACTCAGATGCAATATACAACATTCTATTCAGTCAAATCATTCGAAAATCCGTATCTGAATTCTCACGGCATCACTCAGGGTGTTCTGTTGTTGGGAGAAGACCAGAAGGTTTGTCAGCCTCTTTGAGGCTCCTTAAAAGGGTGAGAAAAGTGGGGTAGAGAAGCCAACTCTTCTTCTTCTTCTTCTTCTTCTTCTTCTTCTTCACAGTCAGTGAAAGGGTTAGAAAAGCAGTATTGGGGTACAATCTAAAAAATGACAGAATGATCTCTGTTTGAGTGCATTTTGGTAATCCAAATTTATGGCCCAACCACTGATGCTGAACAGGCTGAAGTTGGTCACTTCTAGGAAGACCTAAAACACCTTCTAGAACAGCGGTTCTCAACCTTCCTAGTGCCATGACCCCTTAATGGAGTTCCTCATGTTGTGGAGACCCCCAACCACAGGGGCGGAGCAGCTGGGAGGTGGGAGGGAAGGGCGGTGGGAGACTCGTCGTGACCCCTCTGAAAGGGTAGTTTGACCCCCAAAGGGGTCCCGACCCCCAGGTTGAGAACTACTGTTCTAGAACTATCACCCCCAAAATCACAAGGAGCCGGCAGGCAGAGGTAAGCAATCATTATTACACAAAACCTCCCATATTTCCCATAATAATGATATTTCAGTACCCCAGATCCACATAGAAATGCCACAGATATGTGTAGCATTCCTAATTCAGTCCTGGAAAAATAATGGATTTTAACCAACCTCTACAGGCATCTTGAAGATTTTTTTTTTTAAAGACTGGTTTTAAATCATCTAGTTTTTAAAAATACTTGTTATTGAAACTCAAGCTTTATTCAGACATCACTTACTTGTTCCACATTATTTGGGTGGTCCAGAAAAAAGCATAGATAATTCATTCACATTAACACATAAATACAAGCGAAGAATACAAACCAGTTAATACTATTTCCATTAATATTCCATTCTCGTGATCCGTGTATCCTGGTGTTTATTTTCATATTTTTGCATCCATCCACCCTTCCTTCCTCCCTTGGATAGATGGTACCGTTATATCTATTTTCTCATTGTCTTAAGACCAATAATCTGGAATAAAATATGTGTGGATGTGCTTTATTCCAGATTATCCAAATAATGCCGGATAATGAAGTGATGAACCTTAAAGCGACACCATTGTTGACATGTGTCACGGAGTTCTTCACCCTCCAACTAGCTTTCTGCGCACAAGGACTTGTCAGCCTAAACTGCAAATGTACAAACTCTTTTAGACAGCAATTATAGCATTGCTGATATACTAGCAGTGCCTTAATTCCCGTCAGGAGCGTTCAGTTCAAGCCCTTCTGCAATAATAAGATTATCTGTGAAGAATTGTGCCGTGACCAGGCAGCAGCTTCTCCAGCTATCAATTCACAGGTTCAGACAAAGCAGTTGCCTTAGAAACAAAAAGCAAAGCAAAGCCTATGCTGACTGGCTTGTTCTGGAGCTCCGGCCGTCTAGCAGCTAAGGACTCCTGATTACTTACGTAGGCCGAGATGCAAATTGTGGAGAGATCAGTCTTTTCATTAACAAAAAAAATGTCTGGGAGTCTTGCTCATGTCCTACAGCGGAGTTTCACTGTCATAAGCCATCGAAGGTCTACCTTCTTAGCGCTGGGTAATAAACAAATCCAGTTAAGGTGAATTCCTCCCTCATCAGTTGCACTTAGCAAAGAATACGTGGATCCTTCAGCCACAATGGTCACGCCAACATCGAAATCTCATGGGTTAGTTAAAAGGGATTGATGGGCAGCTCCCTTTTTCCTCGCACATCTCCTCTGCTTCCAGTTCCACTGTTATTCCTGGCAGAGGGATGATAGAAAAGGACCTCTTCCTAATTTTTTTGAGCATTTCATGGCTCATAAGCATCATTCCCTCTGCTTACATGGGGTTTCTGGAAGAGTTCTGGAGGGGAAATCTGCAGCTCCTCAGAAATGTTGATAGTATATAGAGATGCGCCGATGCGCCACAGTGTTCTGGCCTTCCTCTGCTTTGAATCAAACTAAACATGTCCAAAGGGGGCTGTTTTGAATTAAACCAAACAAGGGGATATTCCTTCAAAGAGATCCAACAGCCCAGTTTAATTCGAATTGTTTCAGATTTGGCCACAATGTAGGGATGTGCACGAATGGTTTTTTTTTTTGACATTTGGTTCATAATCGAATGTTGGAAAATCCATATTTGTTTGAATAGATCCTCTTCGAATGTGACAGGATTCTATTTGATAAGAATGTATTCATACGAATTCATACAAATAACCATTATGTACTGTATTTGACATGAAAGCACATGTATCTGATACATATCCATACCAAACCTGAAAGCATCAAATCCGACCTGAATCCACTTTTAATTTTAATCCATTCTCGATCCGAGTCGAATGCACTCTGAATCCGTTGCAGGTGTGACTGGGCATGCCAGGGTTTATTTTCAGGGTAGGTCTTATTTTCAGAGGAACAGGGTAGCTGTATATTTTGGGGTGAGGAGCTTTTGCACAACACACCCTAAAAGCCACTTGGGGAATTTGAATCCCAGGCAAGGAGAATGAAATTATTGAGGGGGAAAAGCTTTTTTCTTGTCTTTTTGGATAGCGGTAAACAAAGAAACTCAAAGTCTGGGCCATAAAAACTGTGCAAATGTCCCTCATCAACAATGTCAAGACATTTTGTTTCTAATAGAAGATGTGAGTCAGTTTGGTCTAGAAGTTAGGGAGCTGGACTCTTATCTGGGAATGCTGGGTTTGATTCCACCCTCCTCCATGAAGTCAGCTGGGTGACCTTGGGCTAGTCACAGCTGTCTTCTGAGCTCTCACAGCCCGGCCCAAATCACAGGGTGTTCTGTTGTGGGGAGAAGAACAGAAGGTTTGTCAGCAGCTTTGAGTCCCCTTAAATGAGTGAGAAAAGCAAGGTAGAAAGGCCAACTCTTCTTCTTCTTCTTCAGTGGTTTGAATTGCAGAAAATAAGGGCTGGTACTGAGATCCTAGCCTTTTGGCACCCTCAGGAGCTAGCCTTCCACACCCTGTGGGACTCCACCTTCCATATGCTTAATATATTTGCCCGCCATGGCTACCATCTATGCAGTAAATCCGATGCCTCCCAATATCGGGCCTACGTGGATGAAGTGTTAGGGAACTTCAAATTGCAGTATTATCCATCTATTAAATGCCCCAACGGTGCCTGTAATCTGGCTATGGATAATGTGAGTCATGTGTCATAAATCACCCTTCTAATTTACTTTACAAATTGGGTAACAGCAACTGCAATTTGGATGTGAAAGGTATCATTGCATGATCAATTCTTTTAAATACGTAACTCCTCTGCAGAGTCTTAAAAAAAAAATGAATGCGCCATTCATACATGTGGCAGCCTTAAAGAGGTGTGAAGTTAGAATTGAACAAGTCACTGGAGGTAAGGGTTGTCTTTTCAGTTACAATTACACCCTTCATAAAATACATATGTGTGTATATGTACACACATATCTCAAGATTATTTTTCTTAGCAGAAACACACATTTTCCTCCAACACAAGGTGAATAAAATTAGAACATTCCTACCAGTGTTGGGTGCTCTTGACCTAGAGATGCTTGGATGGCAAGAACAGCATGGAAGAAGAAGGAGAAGAAGAAGGAGAAGAAGGAGAAGAAGAAGGAGAAGAAGGAGAAGAAGAAGGAGAAGAAGAAGGAGAAGAAGGAGAAGAAGAAGGAGAAGGAGAAGGAGAAGGAGGAGAAGAAGAAGGAGAAGAAGGAGAAGAAGAAGGAGAAGAAGAAGGAGAAGAAGGAGAAGAAGAAGGAGAAGGAGAAGGAGAAGGAGGAGAAGGAGAAGGAGTTGGCTTTTCCTCTAGTTTTCTCACCCATTCAAGGGGACTCAAAGTGGCTGACAAAGCTTTTCTATTCTTCTCCCCACAACAGAACACCCTGTGAGGTGGGTGGGGCTGTGAGAGCTCAGCTGTGACTAGCCCAAGGTATCCCAGCTGGCTTTGTGGAGGAGCACAGAATCAGACCTGGTATTCCCAGATAAGCGTCTGGCTCCCTAACCACTAGACCAGATTGCTATCAGATTGAAACCTGAGTACCTCTGAAATTTGATAAGAGTAGGGCTATGCACACTACAGAGAGAGAGCGAGAGAGAGCTCTTGGGAGAGCTTTTAGTCACTGGTTCTGGAAAGAGATTCAGAACCACGACACTGAAATCTGAAATAAGCTTTGCATTGATGACCAGTAGGCAGCTTTTTAGTCACCCATGCAGTCTGTCTAAAATGCGTTCTGTTCCCTCATCCCAGTGCGATTGCCACTCATTTCACACCTGAACAATTGCAGAAATCGCTATCCGGGCTCACCGTTTTCTCCTCCCCAGCCTTCCATTTCTATCTTTCGTTCGCCATTCAGACCACATTTCTCCTTCCTCGTCTTCTTTACTGGCTCCCTCATCCTTTCCCTGCCCTGCTGTAGCATCAGTTTGCATTCATGAATGCAATAATAAATGGCTTTATTTATCAGTCCAGCGACCAAACCTTTAATAAAAAATCAGTATAAATACCACAGATATGTAACAAATAGAGTTTCCACTAGACTATTTTACTGCTGTTTTAAATCCGTATTAATTTAATCAGCATTCAATCCATTTTTTCACGTCCCCATTTATGGCTTTTTATGCGGATTTACAGAGGGGAGCCCTCCCCTCTCTCTTTTGTGTCATACCCTGACTTTACGGGGCAGAGATCCAAAGCCTGCTCCTGATTAATGTTAGAATGGAGATTCTAACATTTTGCTAAGCAGAAGAACAAAGCAATTTCACGCTTCCCTTTTCAGATGGAATCTCTTTCCCTGCCGGTTCTTCCTGTGCGCGCTTAAACAGGAGAACCAACATCGCAGATTCTAATGGAGAGCTGATAGCTCTTTCCTTCTGTTTCTGTGAGGTTTGCAACAATGTAGTAGCTTGAGGCTTGGGTTTTAAGAGCAAGAATTTTGATGCTTTCTTTTTCCCTCTTGCGATCGTCTTCAGAGCAGGCATGACGAGGGGAGGGGGGGAGACCATCGCAGCTGTGAATCCCACCCACATCTGTCAAGCTTTGGCCCAAAGGACATATCCCCACCCCAAATAATTCAGTAGTGTTCCCACTGGGGAAAAATAAAGCGGGCTACTGGCAAAACCGGGAGTGAGAGCTGTTTCTCTGAGGAGTTTTTAAAAGTGAATTTTGGCTATCCACTCCTCAGAAAATCCGGGAATCTATATTTGAATGGGGCCAAAGGACATCCAAACCATTTTCAAAGCATTATAAACCTTGAATGGGGATTCAGTAAGGCAAACATATAAGTGGACACCATCATATGTCTGTGGTAGCGTACTCCTAGGATCGGTCATTTTGACATTGAAGCACAACAGTGAATCACTTTCCACGTATTGAGATGGAAGTTGCTATTTTCCCGCTGTCTCCCCTGTGAATACTGAATGCAATCCCTCATGGTCAGCTTTGGAACCTCATTGGTTCACACGTTAGTGCAGATCAGAGAGGGGCAGCCCCCACGAGTATGCTCTGTCAGCATTACATGGAGCATAATCTAGATCAGGAGACGCATTACCTGATTAAAGAAGTCCACCAGCATGCTAGGTCCATTTCCAGACAACTAGGGAACCTATTTAGGTTATACACCAAAATGCACTGCTGAAATGGGTCCTGCAAGGGTTCCAAGGCTAGGGACTTTGATTCTTAGCCTTCAGAACCCTAGAAGGCCAGTCTTCAAACTAGTGTGAGGAGGAGGAGGAGGAGAGTTGGCTTTTCTACCCTGCTTTTCTCACCCATTTAAGGGGACTCAAAGTGGCTGACAAACCTTCTGTTCTTTTCCCTTAAGGGGACTCAAAGTGGCTGACAAAGTTTTCTATTCTTCTCCCCACAACAGAACACCCTGTGAGATTGGTGGGGTTGTGAGAGCTCAGAAGAGAGTTGTGGCTAGCCCAAGGCCACCCAGCTGGCTTTGTGGAGGAGTGTGGAATCAAACCCAGTATTCCCAGATAAGAGTCCAGCTCCTTAACCACTAGACCAAACTGGCTCACAACTCAGTTTTGAGATTGGTGCAGGGATTAGTGCTTACCTGCACTGCCATGCAGATAAATATTCCAGACGACCCCTTACTGTAGTTGAGACCAGAGACCTTGCTGGCCCAGACTCATTGGCTTGGATCACAACACATTAAGTGCAGACAGGCTTATGTCTGAACTTTGCCTATCAGGCTGCATCCACACACATTAAAAAAAGACAAAAGCAACTTAGAAGTGGCAGCATGCAGACATTTTTGTTCCTGTCTCACCTCAGATCCACACTAGAGACCAGATAATGTATCTGGAAGTGCATTTTCTGGCATTTAAGGTGGATTAAGGCACTAGACTGTGGACACTACCATACCTAAGGCCCTGGTCACACAAGTCCCAATCAGGTTGGCCTGTTAATGAATTTGAATTTAATTCATACCAATACTGGTCAGACATGGATCGGTAGAAGCTGACCCTTCCTTCAACTTCATTGGTCACACATTTCTACCGAGTTTGGCTTGGCGTTCCTTCACGGAGCCCTCGACTCCCCACCCCGTTTGCTACCTCACATCTATCTCATTTCTGATTGGATGCTCTTCATGCCACTCAAGGGAGGTGAGGGTGTGTGATTGCCATTCTTTTTAAAGCCTGCTCCCCCCCTTCCACACAACCCCTTCCTTTTTTGTGTGCTTCTCTTCTCCTTGCAATTATTATTTTTTAAATAATAAAAATAAATTTGTGTAAAAATGCTAGAGAGAGGAATTATACCCCTAAACTGAGGAGAGGGGGAGGTGCCTCATGAACTCTCTGTGTGCTGATTGGCCAAAGGAAATACTGGGTGCCACCCACCACAGCACAGTTCTGCCTCCTTTAGGCTGTCCCACCACCCACACATGAGGAAGTGGGAGCCAGACCAGTCTGTGCCAATGCTGGTTAAAGAGGACTACATTTTAGGATGGACTAACAGCTGTAGGCCGTCCTGCAATTCGTGTTAGCTTAAAGTCGTGTGAATCACACGTCCCGTTGGACAACTCAGGTCATCCTAAAACTCCCATGTGACCAGGTCCTAAGCTGCTTATGAGCCTCTTTCTTCTTAATATTGCCCCAAATCTTGATGTTAACAGGGTTTTTTCCCTGTTTCCTTACCTTGTTTTCAAAGGAACTCAAATACAACCCAGAATGATTTGCCATATGATGCTAAGAAACATTAGGAATGCATCTAATTTAATGTCTTTTAAAAATGCAATGTTTTGTAACTAATGTTAGATCTTTAAAGGCATTAAATTAGATACATTCAGTTTTGAATCTCTTCCTGCTTCAAAGGTTTGCATTCAAGCTGAACATTCATCAAGACAATAGCTTTTCAAGTTTAGATACTTTTTTCTCCTATTGTTAATTATTTATAATCATGTGAAAGTACTATTTGCAAACAATAAAATATGTATGAATAACTATAAAGTTATATCTCCTGGGATGACACAGTCTCGCATTCTGTCTTCTTTAAACTGCAACCTTTGTTCAGTGCAGATCAATTTGATTAGAACACTGCTCAAAAAGGTCACTTTACCTAGATTTTAAGTAGCTTACAGGACAATCCTATACTGTACATAGATGCTCTGAAGTAAGATCCGTGATAGAGGATTTTACCCTTCATCCCACCGAGAGATCAAGGTGTTATGCTCTCTCTATCGCATGACACTAGAACCAGGGGACATTCTGGGATGGGAAGGAGAGCTAGGACTGACAAAGGGAGGTATTTTTTCACCCACAGGGTCATCGTTCTATGGGATATACCGTATTTTCCGGTGTATAAGACGACTGGGCGTATAAGACGACCCCCAACTTTCCAGTTAAAATTTAGAGTTTGGG
Organism: Aspidoscelis tigris stejnegeri; assembly: GCA_023333525.1. NCBI lineage: Eukaryota > Metazoa > Chordata > Lepidosauria > Squamata > Teiidae > Aspidoscelis > Aspidoscelis tigris. The sequence goes on from JALMGA010000007.1 coordinate 79,077,857, forward strand.
ATATACTCGCCGTGTAAGAAGACAACACCTGGTGTATAAGACGACCCCTGACTTTTGAGAAGATTTTCCTGGGTTAAAAAGTAGTCTTATACGCCAGAAAATACAGTAGTACCAGAAGTACCCTGGATAGCTTTAAGAAAGGGATATGTTCTTATCCTGTTCTTATACAGCTTATAGACAACACTACTGATTTTCAGTCACACATTCATGTCCTACTCTCCACAACCCCACAGACCATAGCACATAAACCTCTGTATCCTCCACAATCTTGAAGTTTGGCCAAACTCACGTTTGTTGCTTCCATGATGCTACCTGTCCATCCCACCTCATCCTCTACTGTCCTCTTCTCCTTTTGCCTCCAATCTTTCTCAGCATCAATATGTTTCCAGTGACTCCCGTCTTCTCATTATGTGGCCAAAGTATTTGAGCTTCAACTTCAGTATTTGTCCTTCCAATGAACAATCAGGGTAGATTTCCTTCAATATTAACTTCTCCAGCACCCCAGTTTGAAAGAGTAGGTTCTTTGGCCCTCAACCTTCTTTATAGCCCAGCCTTTGATTAATCTAGCCTAGCACTTCTCATGATATATCCTGCATATCAGTCAAACAAATAGGTTGACAATATGGAGCCTTGTCATATTTCCTTTATCAATATTAGACCAACCAGTTATTCCATGTTTGCTTCGAACTGGGCGGGCCCTGTCACAGACTGTATCAGCATGTGGATGACAGGTTCCTATTCTGGGATTTAATTGGGGGAAAAGCCCAGTTCAGAAAGTGTTAAGATTTAAAGGAGAAAAAGTGTTAGCTCAGCTGTATCAAAGCAGAGGATTGGAGTGATTAAAGTGAGACAGGTTCTGACATTTTGTTGTACACAAGAATCCCAGTGTGTCTGGTACTTGAGGGTTATAAAATAGCTACTCATAAGACTGACAGCCCTCTGGCTTTGATATGGAATACTGTTCAACTTGAAGAACAGTACAACGAGATGAGGAAAATGAGGCATATTGTAAATTCCTTCAGTTAAATTTGTCTGTGCGTGAAGGAAGAGCCACAGTGCTCCAGAAAGTAAGAGAGAGTGATCCTTTTGAAGCTTTAGAGACCCGAGGCCTTTTTCCACGAGGGCCTACGGGATGCGTGTAGGACGCCCTGCGATGGAGCATTTGCTTCGCTGGGCTGGCAGTGTGGAATGCAGATAAATATTCCAGACAACCCCTTACTTAGCTGGTGGTGCGTGCAGACACACAGTGCCGCCAGCCACGCTGGCTACTTCAGAACTGGGCGAGAATGAGGTAAGTGCCTCTCGTGGGTGTACCCACGTAGGCCTGTGCCTGGGTGGGTGGATGCCCAGGTGGGCTCCTGTGGGCCCTAGGGGACCCAATCTGGTCCCCTAGAGCCCATGGGAAGCAGGGAAGGAATGCAACAGGCCTGCCCGCCCTGGGTCGAAACCCTGCCTCCTAATGCTCCAATCACCAAACTCCTCCCCCAATAACCCGGGAGCATCCCCATGACTGGAGATAATACATGCTTGCCTTCCTGATTCAGAGCGAGAGCAGTTAGAAAGAGGGGGGGGTTGTCACAGATTTTTGAAATTTGTCCCACATGTAGCCCAGATCAGAGGCTTTCCAGGAGGATGCTCTGAGGCGAACTCAGGTTCCCCTCGCAGTATTTTGATCATGGGGACGAGCCCTTAGATGTCTCATTACTCAAGGGTACTGAGTAGATTATGAAGGAAAGAGACAGATTTAGGGACAAAGGGAGTTGGTCCACAACAGCAAAGGCATCCAGGAGCTTACACCTTGAGTCCACTCTCTTTAATACCTTTTAATTTGGGGTTGACCAAAATGGGAATAACCCACTGTGTTCAATGGGGTCAATTACCACGTGGGTTCAAACTATACTGCAGCCTTATCTAGTTCCACCAAGCATTAGCCACACTTGTTTTGACCCTGCTTCTTTTGAGCTGCCTCTCCTCTGCCCCACTAGCCACCATGGGCGCCTTCCACCACCATTTAGGGAAATGATTAAATCAGAAGAGAGGCATAGGTATGGGAAGACAGGTGAAAGAGCTGGGCATTATCATTGCATACCTATCCACCCACCCAACATGGACAGCAGCATCTTGAAGCGCCGTCTGGCTCAGTCCGCTCCAAAGGGCCTCTCGAAAGGTATATAGTTCAGAATTCCTCATTCATGCAGACACCAGTACTGACATTGGTTGTATCTTCAGGGCTGTGGGAGGAGGGATGTGGTGGACCTCCATGAATACACCATCTCCACCCAACCCCAATCACCACCACTTCCTCGTGGTGACCAATGAAGTTGTGAATGTGGCATTCTCTGGAGAGCACAATTTCACATCCTCACCTCCGGGCACCTCAGGTGTGTGTCACCCTCTTCAGCTGCTAACAGTGAAGATGCAATACCTGAGACCCTTCTCACAGGGGCCTCCTGGAGGTAAGTGCAGCTCTTAGGGTCTGCAGGGCTATTAGCAGAACTACCCACACTTTGTTCACATTCAACAGGGTTTTCTGGGAAGTCCTGGCATTTAACATGCAACCACCCCACAAGGGGCGTGTTTAGCAGTGTCACTTCTCAGAAACTAACAATTTGCTATATTGGAGTGACAGAGACCACTTGCTGGCCTCTCAGTGGCCCTAGGGAATGCTTCATATTGTTTCACTTTTAATTACACTTACAAGCTTCTTTCTTTCTTTCTTTCTTTCTTTCTGAACAGCAATAAGCCATGGCAGCAAAAATAGGAAGCTCTCTGAATCCTGCCAGCTGGACAGAGAGAACTCTGGCACTGGACGACTTCCCTAATCCCATAACACTTCCCATCAAACACAAAGTAAACAATGAGTGAGAGAAAGAAGTGGCCTTGAGCCAGCAAGCCTGATGAAAATATTTGTAAAAGGATGGGCCTCTGCCATATCCTTGTCAGCCATACCAAAAGCCAGGATTCCCTTCTGAACATTTAAAATGGTGGCTCTTGCTGACGGCTGCATGGAACAACAGAATGCAAAGGGAATTGCCTTATACATGACAAGCACTCACAGCAATTCTGGAGGGCATCCATTTTTTGTGAGTTTGTCCCCTAGAATTCAGGAAGGGGCTGTCTCATTTAACATCTCCCCATGCCTAAAAAATATACATGTTATGATAATTAGAGGAGGAGAAGAGGGAGAAGCAGAGGGAGAAGAGCTTACTTCCACCTTGTCTCCCTGTAGCCCTGCACCTGTGTTCCTGAACGAGAAGAGGCTAGCTTCATCCTGCCTCTCTCCATTGACATTCTTGGCAACATGTGTTTGTGTAGCCAAGCTCTGAGAGCCATAAGCCTAGTCAGAAGGGGCAAAGCTTGGGATATTTTTGTTTTAGCTCCATTATATGTATGTGAGTGTATTGGTGTATGTGTAAGTGTGCTGGTGTGCATTGGGTGTGTGTTGGGTGTGCTAGTGTGGGTGTGTGGGTGCTGATGTGTGTGTATCTGGGTGAGTTTCTGTAGGAGGAACCAGGTGCCAAGGCTGGGCAAGAGGGGGAGAATTGGAACAGGGGGCCATTATCACAAAGGTAATGGGCAGGGGGAGATATGATGATGTGAGGCAGAAGAGACAGGTTAGGAGAAAGGGTATTAGATATCTTGAAGCTATTACCCCTTCTGTTCTGCCTCACAACCGGCAGTGTTTGGGGAACCATGCCAATCAGCCCCCTGCTCTGACCATGTTGCTCTTGAATACCGTATCAGCCCAGAATAAAACATCTGTCATATATGACTTGATTCTGGAGGAGGGGGCATCTGGCATGTATATCTGAGACCTGGATGGATGAACTGGGAGGGGGGGCTTATCTCACCCAGCTGTGTCCTCCAGGATACTCAATGCAATACTGTTCTAGACCAGGGGGGAGGGGAGGGGGTATCACTCTAGTCTGTTGGAATGTCCATCTCCCTCACCAGATGGCCAATTCACACTGTAACCGGGGTTGAGGGCCTGTTTTTGTTGTTGGGCCAGAGAGGCAGAATAAGGATGCTGCTGGTGCTACGTTCACTCCACTGCCCAGCATCCTCCCTATCTGAACTGGTTGAGGTGGTCTTGGATGTGGTGTTGGAAGCCTCTGCCATGGTGGTGTTCAAATTCCATGCTGAGACTACATTCAGTGGACCAGCTCAGTTCTTCATGTCCTCCATGACAATCATGACGCTGACTCAATTTGTATCTGACCCGACTCATATAGCAGGCAACACCTTTGATTTGATTTTTGCCTCAGAGCAGACTAGTGAGTATCCATTGATAGGAGGCTTGACTGTCAACCCATTGTCATGGACAGATCATTCGCTGGTGAGGTTTGGTCTTGCAATGGCAACTCCCATCTGTGGGGCGGGACCTATTGAAATGGTCCACCCCCAGAGACTTATCGAATCCAAGCGATTCCTGAGTGCCCCAGGGGATTTTCTGGTTGGCATGACTGGAAGGGCAATGACTAGAGCACAGGTGGCATAAATCTGGCTGTGAATCTGACCAAATACGTGTTAGAGCACACTATTGTACCTACCAGGTGGCACTGATGGTGGCAAAAAAGCACTTTTTCTCTGCCATCATTGTACCCTTGAGTAATCATCCAGTAGAGCTCTTTAGAGTAGTAAATGGCCTTTTGAAACCGAGCTCGAAGAAGCATGAGCCAGGGCCAAGTAATATCTGCTGTGACAAATTTGTGAAGCACTTTGAGGACAAAGTTGCTCAGATTTGTAGGGGATTAGATGTCACAATTAGACACAGTCTGAATGAGGTGTCCAGAGAACCGTCTGGTCCAGTTTATTTGGATCAGTTTCAATTGTTGTGGCCTGAGGATGCGGACACGCTGCTTGTGGGGTGTGGCCAACGACGTGCTCTCTTCATCCCTGCCTGTGATTGATAAAGACTAGCCAGCAAGGTATGACCAGGTGGATCCAGGAGGTAGTGAATGCCTCCCTGAGGGATGGGGTGGTCCCACTTGGCCCTGCATCAGGCTGTGGTGCACCCCCTTCTGAAGAGGACCTCCTTGGACCCAGAAGATTTAAATAACTATCACCTGGTGGCTAACATACCTTTTCTAGGCAAAGTTCTGGAGAAGGCTGTCGCTGTTCAACTGCAGGCATGCTTGGAAGAAGCTGATTTTCTGGACTCATTTCAGTCTGGCTTCAGGCCTGGTTATGACATGGAAATCACCTTGGTTGCCCTGGTTGATGACTTCCTTCAGGACAGAGGCAGGGGGAATGCTACCCTGTTGGTTCTCCTGGACCTCTCAGCAGCTTTTGATACCATTGACCACGGTATCCTATTGGAGAGACTACAGAGTTTAGGAGTAGGAGGCAATGCTTGGCATTGGTTCTGCTCCTATCTCCAGAGTAGATCCCAGATAGTGGCTGTGGGAGACACTGATTCGACATCCTGGGAACTCACTTGTGGGGTTCCTCAGGGGTTGATCTTATGTCCCATGCTATTTAACATCTCTATGAAGCCGTTGGGAGAGGTCATCAGGAGATCTGGAGTGAGATGTCATCAGTATGCAGATGATACCCAGCTCTATCTCTCTGTTTTTAATGTGTATCTTGTTTTTAATCTGTTGTTTTAATGGTTGTTACCTGCCCAGAGACTTTTGGGTTTGGGGAGGGATAGAAATGTGAATGAACAAATGAACGAATGAACAAACGAATGAACGAATGAATGAATGAAAGTCTCCTTAAGTGAGAGAAGGTAAACTGCTTGACAGTTATTGCCTTTAGAAAGAATGAGACCACAGACGAAATGCCTGTTCCCTTGATATTTAGATCCTGATGTGACACAACCATTTTGTGAAGGGGGGGGAGTGTTAGTCTCTTTAACCCATAATGGAGGTGTGGTGTGCACAATTCAGGCAGAGGGTCTGAGTACATTTTCCCCATGGACTGAAGCCTAGAACCTCTTCCCATGGTGGAATACCAAATAAGTTCAGTTTAAAGTCCTTGGGGAAGTAAAAATGCATACAGCTGGAGGATTTAGCACCACTTTGCCTAACCAGCTTCCTTTTTTAAATGCCTGGGTTAAAAACCACTATTGCCCACCCTAAATGTTCATTGCACATATTACCAGACGAAGGAAGTAAATCTAAGCAGCCATTCCCTGCCTTGCATGGACCTAAGTGACATGAAGAAAACAGAATGGTTGAATTGCTTCAAGCTCTTTTGTAAATGGAAAAATTCAGACTTGTGATCCATATAATACTTGGAGCAAAGTTTTTGCCTTGTAGACCTGTAGAATTGCTGGAGCATATTGAAGTAGGAGTGATTAATTGTTTTGAGGATATGTTCTGAGTTTGCCTAGTACAAGTTTTGTGTGTTGTTCGTGGTAGGGAGGGTCAAAAGTATATGCCCAGATAACTGAACTCGTTGACCTGTTTGACCTCTGTCCCATTTATCATCCATTAACTTTGGGTTCAGAAGTTCAGAAATGTTTTCAGAAGTCTGTTAAACCCAGTTACAAGCACTTGCATATTTAAGAGGACAGGAACCCTCACATACGCCAGCTTTGGAGCATGGAATCATGGGACGACACACTTTTCAACAGGACCATTTTAAATTAAAAAGTGCAGGGACAATAATGCAACTTTTACTGGCATTTTGATGAACAGAGGGAAGATAATCATTTGCCAAAAATAAAATAAAATAAAAAGGGATCTTTGTTTATGCTTCAGTGATAATGTCCAGTCATTTCAATTAATTTGCAACAGATGGTCACACTGCAAATCGTTAATGCATTGAACTCATGCAGATAGGATCAGTATCCATAGCCAATTAAAACTTCTGCTTTGTAATGTGCAATTTGGCAGGGTTGAACTGGATGAGCACATCTTGCAATGTGCAAGCCCATTCTATAGCATTAAAAATTGGTCACGTGGCTAGAAGGAACTCATCAATTGTAGCAAAATGAAATCATGTTTCTTCTCTCCAGGAAACCACCTTGACTAAGCACAGTAGATATTGGTTGCAAAATTCTCACCAGCTCCAGCTGGACAGTTTTACATTATCTTAAAAACTTAGCAATAGCTGAGAGATAACTCCCATTGTACTGTTCTATACATTTTTGCAGCTCTTCCTGAAAACAGTTCCTCTTTCTGTCTCTATGGACCAAGGAAATACATTAATCCGTGTGTCTGCTCAGACAGGAACCAGCTGTCTGTTCATCTTGAAAGCTATTGCAGAACTATAATGCAATTGTCAGCAATTTGGTAGCACACTGGTCTCTGTGTTGCAAAATGCCTCTACTGTATATTTTTACCATGAAGTAAGCTATGTGCATTCAATACCACACTGACAAACTATTGCCATTGTCTCAGTCTAAGGGTTTTTTTCCACTGACCTCCCTTAGATCTGGATTAAGGGAGGTACCCGATGTGTCCTCACAGGCGGTGCAGCACCCAAATGCAATGGGTGCTAGCCTGCCCACAGTGAAAATGCCAAAGCACCCATGTGGCGAATTCAAATTGACCCACGTGGGGCCCACCCATCACCCCAGTTTTGGGGGGGACAGGGGGTGCAATCTCCATAGACGCTCCGGAGAAGATTCGAAGATTCTCTGGAGTGGCTCCGGAGAATCTGCCGCAAACTTCAAAGATTCTCCAGAGCCTTTGACAAAGGTCCGTAGGATTGACATTGCTCATGTGTGGGGTCCTCTTCAGAGCCTGTGCTATTCTTCAGAGCCGGCTTCAGAGACTGTGCACAGGCTTCAGAGCATTGGGTTTCAGGGAGCCCCCACTAGACCCCATTGCCTGATCGCGGTGGAAACGCGCTCCGTATAATCTGGATTTGATGCCTGAAGACCCCATTGTAGACCCCTTTAATGGGGTCTACAGGAAATCCAGATTATAGGTTCTGAAAGACCCATTCAATCCAGATTTCCCTAGAACTGGTGGAAACAAATGTGGCTCTAAGGCAGTGGAAACAGGGTCTTCCTACCCCGAGGCTAATGGGTCCTTAATGGGTCCCTAATGCATACTTAATGGGTACTTAGTGCTAGTGGAAACCCCCCCTTAAAACACACTCCTGGGGCTCTAAGAATCATAATGGCCCATGTGTAACTTTTAATCCATTTGTAATCCATGTGTAACAAAGTCAATCCATTTTCAGAATGGGAGAATAGGTCATTAAAGTGCCTAGCTATTTTCTTTCCACAGTATCTAACTCAAAGATAGATTTCCTATTTTAGATGACGTAGAAGGGAAACCGCTAGTCATTTTGCTGCTGTGTTCCCCCACTCTGAAAGTAGACTGAAGTTGGATTAAAACTTACATGTAATTGGGCCTATAGATGGATAATGTACCCAGGAAGATCTATGGTGTTTTATTATATTAAGCATATTCAGAATGCAGGTGCAGTGCTCAGCTGGCAACAATGCACCCTAGAAAATCGGGAGACCGCACAATCAGTTGCTCAGAATATTTGAAAAAATGAGGAAACAAAATTGCCCATGCAGAGGATAAGATGCTCACTGAAGGTGATGCAAGATTAGAAATTAAATGAAGAGGGAAAATAATGTTTTGCCACAAATCCCCAATGAGAATTCCTGTCCATCCTCCTGTCCATCTCTGTTACTAATCTTGTTGCTCAGTCGTATCTTACTCTATGTGACCCCGCTGTCCATAGCACTCCTGGCCCGTCTGCCTTCCTCTATCTTCCTGAGTTTCCGCAAATATTTGGCTTCCAAGACACTCCGTCTTGCACTGTCCTGGGCAGAGAGCTATTCCGCCCCTGCTTCAAGATCCTCCAATGAAGAGGAACCCACCATTTAATGAAATAACCTATTCCACTGGTTAACAATTGGTCGACCGTTAGGGGCCATGATTCCACTTGAGTTATTTAAAGCGGAATTAACAAAAATGGATGCGAAGGCACATTATGTATGTTCCAATTTTTTAATTCCGCTTTAAAAAGCGGAACACAGGGGCAGTGGGGTGGCGGCGGCAGCCAACAGGAAAGGAAGGAGGGCAGGGCTCGCTTGCCCACCTGCCCACCTGCCGCCCAGCATTCTTCCTCCCTATGCTCCAGGAGCACCACGGCTGCTCAGCGGACAGCCAAGCAAACGAGGCAGCGGCAGTGGTGTAGCCTGAAAGGCCAGGCAGGTGGGCAAAGTGGCGGCGGCCGCTGCAATGGTGGGTGGGCAAGGTGGCGGCGGCCGCTGCAATGAGCATTCTCCCTCCCAAAAAACAACAAAGGCTCAAAGGCCTCAAGTAAAAAAGCAGAATTCCATTGAGGAAGATCTTTCTTTTTTTCTGGATCTGTTCAAAATCTGAATGAATTCATTTTGGCTATTGGATTTGTGCCTAATCCCAGTGTACACAGCTCAAATATTCAGCTGGGTAGAGACCAATAAAGCTTGCAGTTGTTCATGAGTTCAAACAGAAAGGAAAAGCAACAGTCCATCAGAACTATCTGTACGAGCAAAATGGAAGTGACTGGAAAATTAACAACTAAATAAACCGGGGTAGGGTTTGCTCTAAATGTTTTTGGTTGCTAGTGCCTAACTACCACAACAGAGGTGGTCTCATGTAGGGATGCACACTAATTCAAATTTGATTTGGTTAAAATATTAAAATATTCAATTCGATTCAAAATTTGAAAATCCTAATTTTCAAAAATCTGATTCGAATCGAATGATACAAATGCCGGGAACATTTGTCTCCAATTTTTGAAATCGCGCACATTCTGCTTTCGTCCCATTTGCATCCCATGTTATAAGCACAAATAGACCCAATATTTGGCCCTGGTCTGGCACAGTTTGGGGGGATTTTGGCCCTCTTTCTGTGGACCAAAACCAAAACACATGGGGACGCCCCTTGCTGATTCCGCATCCGGTACCATACCAAACGTGCATGGGGACACGTCCTATGTCTATAGCTGATTTTTATTTATTTTTTTACTTTTATTGCATTGGTCCTGATAAGCCTCCATTAACCACCTGTGCCTCATAGCATCTGTGCCCCCCCCAATCCACAGACTGTCTTGCCTCTCAATAGCGCCTCCTATAGGTAATCGGCAGGCAACTCACTCCAGTTTCTACTTTATCCAAATGAGTTTCTAACACCCATAATTAAAGGTAGCTCTTCTGAAGCCAGACAATACAAGGGGAAGCTAGCTTAAAATCCCAGCTGACTCCAGTACCATTACTTATTGTTTCCTGGTTTGGACGAAATAGAAAACTGTGCTTAATTAGGGCCTCTGGGTTTCACGTAAAAGAAGCTTTGTGCGCAGACAATGCAAGCTAAGAGAGCAACATCCAGGCTGCCTCTCCATATTGATAAACTGTTTTTGATTAAAGTAATTGAAGCAGATAATTGTGCGCATTAGATTTACCAAGAAGAAGTGGATAAGAGTCGGCACAAAAGAAGGAAAAAGACCCAGAAGGGAATGGCCATTATGAACAGCTGACATTTTATAGAAAATTGCATTGCTCTTACAGCCTGTTAGCTTTGCCCTTCTGCCTTTCAGGTATTTCCTTCTGCGGGACTCCATTCTAGCAGTTACCAGCCAACTACTATCCCTATTCATTAGAAGAGGCCTGAAATAAAACGAGGTCACCCGGTTTCTGAGAGGCACCTATCCCACAAAGCCCTTGAGGCCGTCAAAAGCAAACCTGTCAGACTTTCTGACTAGAAATACTGAAGTCACAGCCAGACAGCCAGACAGTCCACCTTGGAGGCCTCCGTTCTCGGCCTCTCTTTGAAAAAACCCACCAAATGCCCCAGTGTCACCATGGGAGTCCTGTGTTCTGGGATAACATCCTAGCCAGAAAGGGCCTTAAAATCTGGCTTGTCAACTTGTCCTAACTACGTTTTAAAATGATCTTTGCTGGCCTCCAAACTGGTCCTTAATCTTTGGGATAGTCTCCCTGCTCCGTCAAAGAGCTGCTAGGCAAAGAAATGGTTTTTTGAAAGGTCTGAGTGCTATGAACAATGGAGCAATTATACTTGGCAGAATAAAGGGATACGCTGCAGATGTCTCCTGGCGTCCAGGGAAAGCCTGACCTTTCTTAGGGGATCAACTGAGTCCCATAATATAAAACTCACTTGCACTAGTAAGTGCACAAACTGTCTTTCTGCTACCTTCTTGAGCAAGAAGCACATTCTACTGACCTGCACTAATCCAGCCCTTTCTCCAGGAAGTAATTATACGTTTCTCCGTCTGGGGGAAACATTTTTAAAAAATAAAAATAAATAAATAAACTAAACTCCAAGGGAAGCTGCTACCATATTATCCTCTTCAGTGTCTTCTGTCAAAAAGAAATTTATGTTCTATAGACTCCAAAAGGCCCAACTGAATAATCTGAAATCAACAATTTTAATTGAATTTTTAAAAGCTGATTTGCGCTTTGTTTTTGTTTTTAAATTGAGCGATGTATTTCTTAGACAGATTTTACTTTCATATATTTATTTTATTGTCAGTGATTATTTTGGATCCTAGTCTTCTATTTGTGCACTGCTCTAGGATTCTGGTGCTCTTAAAATATTTCTGTGATAATCAAACCAGCTTTTGAGAATTGTACAGTGTGAAGCTCAGAAGGATCTCAAGTCATGATTATTGTTATCAGAATGTTTAAAAATGCATTTTCTAAGACCACATCACTTAAGAGTAAATTATAGAGTAACAGCCTCGTGCAAATTCCAGCAATAAGAAATGAACTGGAGAATTGGAACTGAAGGCCTTAAGTACCTGCTTTTTGCTGTTGGCCAGATAACGAACTATCTGCATTATCAGGTAAATGCGACGGTCAGGAGTGCCTGCTATCAGCTTCGGCTGATACGCCAACTGCGCCCTTTCCTGGAAGTAAGGGACCTTGAAACTGTTGTGCACGCACTGGTAACCTCACGCCTCGACTTCTGTAATGCGCTCTACTTGGGGCTACCCCTGTACTTGGTTCGGAAGCTTCAGCTGGTACAAAATATGGCAGCCAGGCTTGTTACCGGTACATCTAGAAGGGACCATATAACTCCGGTTCTTAGGTCCTTACACTGGCTGCCCATTAGCTTCCGGTCCCGGTACAAGGTGTTGGTTATTACCTTTAAAGCCCTAAATGGCTTGGGTCCAAGCTATCTCAGGGACCGCCTTCTCCCGTACAATCCTCCCCGCGCTCTCCGCTCCTCTGGGAGGAACTTACTTCAGCCTTTAAAATCCAGGCTTGTGGCGAGCTCCCAGAGGGCGTTCTCTGCTGTTGCCCCTAAACTCTGGAACGACCTGCCGGATGAGATCCGTCAGTTGACATCATTAGACAGCTTTAAAAAAGCTGTCAAGACGGATCTCTTCCGGCAGGCCTTTCCAGATTAACGCTTCCAGATTACTTATCCCAGCTCGGGCTCTCTGACCCTCTCATTCCTCTCGTGGCCCCATCTTTAGTGATGGTTGAGGAGCTCGAGAGGGCTATTAGTCCTTTTAATTAAGTTTTATATTTTGATACTGTATTTTAATTTGCCATATTGTTTAATACTTTTTAAGGGGGGGAGGGACTATAATGTTTTATTTTTATGTGATGTTTTTTATAGTTATTGTTGTTAACCGCCCAGATTGGTTCGCCATAGGGCGGTATACAAATAAATATTATTATTATTATTATTATTATTATGCAGCATGGGGTATTTATTACTTTTACCTAAAGTAGTCTCCTTTTGGGACTGACAAACATGTTTTTAAAGACCTGGTTTTTTCCTCAATATACCTTGCAAGGGCTCTGATGGTCAGGAACAAGTGTTTGATCCTCCATATATTAATGAAGGACACACGCATCCGTGTTTGTTTAGTAGGGGGACCCATTTGCACACCACCAAAATGGATCCCTCTCAGCCATTTTGTGCAAGGTTTGGAGCATCACGGGGCCACATAGGGCCTGTCACGCCTGAAACCAGTCCAATCAAAGTGGTTCCTCCTGGACTGCTCTAGACCCCAGAAGTAGAGAAATGACCCCTGATTTATGTTCACTACATCTCCAGCATGTCATAAGTGGAGTGACCCTCAGTCATCCCTCCCCAGTTTGCTGGAGAAGCCATCATTGGTTCTGGATTGATCTAAAAAAAAAAAAAAAGGGGCGAATCACCACGGCAAGCTTATTTCGAATTCAATACGGTTCCAATCCTCAGAGTCCTCACGTCAGTTTGGCTTAACACGCTTTTCACGTGTTAAATCGCCCCAAACCGTTGTAAACGTTATCCCAGATTTCAACAGGTCTCACTCCGGATCGTGCGCTTGATATGTGTTTCATTGTTTACTGTGCGGACCGTCTGTATTCTCGTCGCCCAACCAGAACCCAGCGCGGGGGGATCTGAGGGAGACGGTGCCTCAAACATGCCTGCCAAGCCAGCAAACGAGGCCCTGATTGGCCCCGCCACCCTGAGTGTTCTAGGCACCCCCCCAGCAACGCCTTGCTCGCTCCCTCAGTCAACCACCACCACAACAACAACAGCAACGGCGGTGGTGCCTGCTGCTCCTCCGGCCACTCTGAAGGGACCAAAACCCGCCCAGATTGAGTTGAAAGTAATGGGGACAGGTTCAATCCGCTTCTATTATCTTGGTTCAGGGAAACCGAAATAAGCTCACCGTGGGGATTCGCCCCAGGACTGCTACGAAAATGTTCCTGTGACTCTGTACCTTTAGGAAGACTAGAGCACCCTTCCACCACTTTGCAAATTCACTGCATTCCCTCTTGGAGCAAGAAAATACCCCCACAAGAGAACCCATTTTCATGGAGAAGTTGATCATTCTTTGCAGAAACAGCACACTTAATACACTTTGTCTGTACAGGACGTAACATAAATTGGGCCAGGGCACCCAAAATGATCCCTAGCTCAGCTTACCAGTAGACCTCAATAACAAGGTCTACCACTGAGCCAGATGAGAATGGCACCAGAGGGCTTTGTGCACTATGGCCTCTAGTGCATAATTAGTGCACCACTGGGGAAGAGCATACACATGTCGAGTAGGTTATTACAGCCTCCAGGCTTGCCAGCCCTCCCAGAAGTTTGCTAATTGTTGATTAGGTGTGGAGCACTAAATCATACTCCATACCTTAACCATCATTACCTAATTACTTACCTGAAGCGTCCAGTGGCATGACCATTCCCTCTTGCCGGACCTCGAGGTTAATTGGAGGTAGGGAGGCGCACTAATGTATTTTTGACATTCAAATTCGAGTAGATTTGAATGTCAAAAAATCTGATTCGATTTGGATATTTAAGATCTGAATGTCATAAAATCCAATTTGAATCCGCAACATTTGAATGTTAGATTCATATTTAAAGATACGAATGTCGACAACATTCATATCTGTTATACGTATCTGTGTGCATTCTGTAAAAATTTGTACGCATCCCGTATTATCACATATGCATCCCCTTTTAATCCCATATTTTAAGCGCAAGATACATATAATTTTTACGCAGATTCATATACGACAGATACGAATCTACACATTTGAATTATCTGAAAATCTGTATCAGATTTTCGAAAATCCGATTTAAGTTCAAATGTACAAATTTGAATTTTTGAAAATCCAATTCGACTTCGAATGTCAACATTTGATGGATTCGAATTGAATTTTCAAATTTTTGAATATTCTTGCACATCCCTAATTTGAGGTGTTGCACAAGGGTGCTAGCACCTCAGACTGCCAGAGCCACGTCAGTGTGATTGAGGTGACAGCGCTGATGCACATATAGTCATGGAGGGTGCAACAGTCAAAATGGCGGTGCCCGGCAGAGGACCAGGCCCCGGACTGAATACAGTAAGGCCGCATCTCCATTAGAAGCTTAATCCAGTTTCCCTAAATCAAAATAACAGAACCGGATGCAAACGCAAATTTGCCTGATCCCATTACTTTCAGCCAGAATCACGTTCAGTCCGGATTCTGAGGACGTACGTGTCTCAGGGGGGGACTCCAGTGGCTACTTTTTAAAAACTGCTTTTCAGGGCTGCCTTGTCCTCTTCCTCCTGGCGTGAACACGCCACCCATAATGGACCCCTTCACGGAGCCTAGCTGGGTGGCTGGGTGGCTGCTGCTTGCCTGGATGGAAGAAAAACAGCAGCGGACAGCCAGCAATTCTTTCCCCTTCTCTCCTCATTGCTCAGGGCATGCAGCAGCAGCAGCAGCAACTCAACCCCCCTTCGCCCGTCACCATCACAGCCAAACATTCACACATCTCCCCAAACCTGCAGCTGCTTTTCTTTCTTTTCCCTTTTTTAAAGGTCAGAACTTTCAAAATGGCAAGATCGTTATCAGGCGTGAAGTGCTTGGATTGCTACAGTGTAGCGTAGTGGCAGCTGCTTTAAGGGGTGGATTTTACAGCTTGCTTTGGAAGCAACCTATTGGGGGAGGGAAACTTTCATCCCTTAACACGGAAGGGTTCCCACAATAAAAAATGTAAAACGTTTCAAGCGCACGAACTGGAGTGAGATCTGTTGAAATGAGGATTAACATTTACAACGCTTTGGGGCGATTTAACACGCGGAAAGCGTCTTAAGCCAAACTGATGTGGGGTCTGCGAGGATTGAAAACGGTTTGAAACCGATATAAGGTTGTAATGGGGATGCGGCCTGTGTATCCAATACTGGGGGGAGGGAACAGGTGAAATTGACCAGCACTCAAGTGCAAGCCCTAGTCAACATTGGGTCATCATGCTCCTTTCCTGTCCAGCGCTGTCCAGTGCAAAAACGCCTCCAAAGTGGCACCCTACTGAAAGCCCCTTTATCCTGAATACGTACAGTTCTCTTCATACAGTAAGCAAATGTACTGATTAAAATAACTAATTTTATATTTTAAAAGCACTAGTTGTATACCGGAAATACTTAAAGGCAAAAGAGAGAGAAAGGGAGCTATTTACTTCCACTTTTTATTCACTCTGTCAACATAAGAGTTCAGTGAGCTTTTGTTCAACAGCAAGTGGCCTGAAGCTACTAAAGTTGTTGGCACAGTTGTTAGTTTTAACCGCTGGAGGGGAAAGGTTCCATAAATCACCTATAATCCTTTGTTGTCAGTGAGGTTTCAGAGGAAGACTCTGAAAATCATATGTGGTCTGCTTGCTAGACACTTCAGACAGCATGAGGTCTCAAAGGCTGCATTCAGACACCTGCCAAAGCGCAGTTTTTTCATGAAATGAACTGTTCAGGGAGTCCTAGGATGGTCAGGTGTTTCTACCCAGTACTTTCTTGCTTTTTCACACATCCACAAGTTTTTATCATATGTGTATGATTCCTCTAGCTAGCATTTTTATGCAAATTTATTATTATTTTTAAAATATTAATCACACACAGAGAAAAAAAAGCAAATAAAAAAGGAGGTGGGGGAGCAGATTTAAAAAAGAAGAGCAAACACGCACCCTCACCTCCCTTAGTGACAGAACAGCATCCAATAGGAAAGGAGATAGATCAGGAGGATCAGCTCGACCGCAGAGAAAGGTGTGAACGATACAGCCCAAATGAGGATGGTTGAGGATGACCTATAATGATCTAGGTGTGAACAGAGTTGGTACGACCTCAGTTCGAATTATGAATAGGACATCTTGTCTCATATAGGTATGACCAGGGTCAGGGAGTCACAACCAACAGGCAGACCAGTAAGCCCTAATCCGGAACAAGGGGTGCTTCCACACCTGCCTGCTAAAAAGACCCGTTTTTTGGCCATCCATTCTTCCGAGGATCTGTCCCAATTAGGGACAGATCCTCTGAGGTCCTGCGCATCTGCACACGTATGGGGCAGCCACGGTGAGGCCAGATTGGATGGCTGGATCACCCAGGTGCTGCGCGGAAGCCACAGCACCCAGGGCCAAAGGCAGCCGGATTCCTGCGCTGCTGCCGCCGCCCCCAGACCCACAGGACTGGAGCATGCAGCTGCCAGTCACCGCGTGTTTCTGGTGGTGCACGGTGTGCCGGGGAGGGCAGAAGGAGGCAAACAAGCCTGCTTCCACCCTCCTCAAGATGGCGGCTGCCAGGACATCTGGCTTTTGCCTCTCCATGTACAGAAGTGTCCTGCTTCTGAAACAGATTGAGGTGAAAGGCCAGATGAAGATCTAATTTTTCAGGTCTTCCCGGAGGCCAGATCTTTCGGCGGCAAAGACCCAATTAAGAACAGGTCTTGCCTGCCGATGTGTGGAAGCGCCGCCAAAAATTGTCCTGCATAGAAGGTCAGTTTATGTGTTGTCTGTGTAGGCCGCATCCCCATTACAAGCTTATTTAGGTTTCAAACCGTTTTCAATCCTCGCAGACCCCACGTCAGTTTGGCTTAACACGCTTTCCGTGTGTTAAATCGCCCCAAAGCGTTGTAAATGTCAACACTCATTTCAACAGGTTTCACTCCGGATCCTGCACTTGATACATGTTACATTTTTTACTGTGGGGACCCTACCGTTTTAAGGGATGAGAATCCATGTTTAGGGTTTCCCTCCCCCAATAGCTTGCTTCCAAAGACAGTGATTTCAGTGTAAAAATCCAACCTTCGCAGCAGCCGCTACACTGTAGCAATCCAGGCACTTCACACCTGATAATAATGTTGCAATTTTGCGCAATTCTAGCTCTTTGGAGTTCTGACCTTTAAAGGGGAAAGGAAAGCAGGGCAGGTTTTGGGAGATGTGTGAATGTTTAAAGCCCTCTTGCTTGAGTTGCCGCTGCTGCTGTGTGCCCTGGGCAATGGGGAGAATCGCTGGCTGCCCGCTGCCGGTTTTCCTCCATCCAGGCAAGCGGCAGCCACCCAGCCAGGCTCAGTGAAGGGGTCTGTTATGGGTGGCGCATTCACGCCAGGAGGAAGAGCGCTGGGCAGCCCCGAAAAAGCGGCTTTTAAAAAGTAGCCACATGAATCACGTACGCCACCTACGATCCTCAGAATCCGGATTGAACGTGATTAAGTTTAAAGTAATGGGAACATGCAAATTCGCATTTGCATCCGGTTCTATTATTTCGGTTTAGGGAAACTGGATTAAGCTTCTAATGGGGATGCGGTCGTAATGTGTCTAATATGTCCTTATATGTGGTTTAAGGGCAAGTGCGGAAACACCCAAGATGTCTAGAACGAGCCCCTTAGCACACAGCACTTGGCAATGTTTGACCAGGCTCCAGAAACAGCCGCCTTCTGGGGCCATTACCAGCCACCCCAATGTATTTCTCCAGCTTGAAACTTCAAAGTGGGGGATTTCGCATTCCCTTTTCTGAAGAGAGGCCAGGATGATGCCATTGTAAGGCGGGCAATATCTCACCCCATTCCCCACATGGTGGCCAGGAAGAGACCTTTGCATTTGATTCCAAGGCACCCCATAGAAAACAAGCCTTTGATTCTGAATTTGAAGAATCCTTTCAGTGTCCAACTTCTCATGTTAAGTAATGCACATTAGCCTTTGTTTTCAGCGTATGTCTCCCAACCTCCTTCTGTCGGTGCTGTATTAAACGCCATACACAGATTTTTCTCAGTAGAATAGTTAAACACATTGCTTCTTTTTTTCTGTTCTATGAAATCTACGCTCTGTTCTGCATTCTTCAAGGGCACAGGCTGTTAGGCAGCTTTATATGCAATACTCCCAGAGTTTCACAGTTGCTGTATAAAGACTTGCCTGCTTCTAGTTCTCTCAACAGTGTCCTTGAGAATTTGGCCTGCATTTGCATGAGCAAACAGACGTAACAAAAGCACTAATGAGCAATGAATGCATTGTGTCAGCACTTTCTCATGATTTCTTAATTCACTTTCAGTCTTCTTACCTCTGAAAGGAGTTTCTCCATGTGTGTCCACAAGCATGCACAAACACATATTGTTTAGATACAAATTCTCTATGTAAATAAAAGCCACCAGGATCTCTTGCTGTGCAATCGCCTCTTGTCCAGTGTAAGGCCTCTCAAAATGAATGGTGGGTTCTCTCACTGCCATGTTTACCAAAGGTCACTCTAATTGCTGCCTCTTGGTAAAAGCGGCTGACAAAGCTTTGTATTCTTCTCCCCACAACAGAGCACCCTGTGAGGTAGGTGGGGCTGTGAGAGATCCGAAGAGGGCTGTGACTAGCCCAAGGTCACCTAGCTGGCTTCGTGTGTGTGTGTGTGGGGGGGGGAATCGAACCTGGTATTCCCAGATAAGAGTCCGACTCCCTAACCAGTAGACTCCCTAACCACTAGTTCGTACATTCTTTAAACTGGGGATATGTTTCAGATACATTATCAATATGTACACGTTCGTATAGGAGACATATCTGATACGTATCCGATACATATGCTTTGGTATAGGATACGTATCTGATATGTATGCTTTTGCATAGAATCCCCCATCCGTACACGTCCTTACCTGCCACCTTTCCCCTAAAGTCCAAATTGTATTCAGTTCAACCACTTGCACAAATTTGTCATTCAGTTTGAAGACTTTAGTTACATTTTAAAATAAACAAACAAATCTGCTGAAACTCACCTGTCCTTTTCAGGACTGAGCCCTGAAAACTTTATTTTGAAAGGACACCAGATAACGGCCCATTTATCTCTTAATGTGCATCTAAATTTGTTTATCATTTTCTTCAACGTCTCATTCCAGTAATTATTCTCCGGAGATCAGCCGCCATCACAGCTAATTTGCTACTTCATCCTGCCCCTGCTGCTTCTGAGATGGGGTTTCTACAATCGTCACAAATCTAACTTACTACCTGGTAATTTTTATGTTTAAAATCACAAAGCCCTACGGTGCCTTTTTTCATTAATTAATTCAAATTGGCTCGGAAATTAACCCCACAAAAAGGTTTGTGTCTGTAAACTGGCTGAAGGCTGTAAACTATTCAGTGACAAACAAGAACTCTCCTCAAAGGTTACGCTAGGCCCTGTTGCCTTGATTAATATGTGTGATAAAAGACCTAATGGGGCAGAGGGTATAAGCCTGCAAGTTGGACTGCAATTAGATAGAACCCATGATCACCAGTAAATAATATGGAAATAAGTCAGTGGCATGAAAAACAGATGCAAGGTGTGATTGTTTACACTAAATACTATGCTACGTTGAATAAACATGAGACATACAGGCGCCTTGCAGAATAAATCCGCAGTTATAGGAGAAATTGCAGCTTACCTGCTGCGAAGCAACGACCCACCGTAGCTTCCGTAGTTTCCCCATCAGAAGCTGTGAGAGCTGACGTGGGGGGCTTGGTCACGTGGGATGAGGCAGCCAATCATACCTCAGCTTCCCTTCCTGCTCCTGTCGTCTCTTCTTGCCGTCCCTCCTAGACTGGCGGGAAGATTCGAATTTACCTCATACTGCACAGCAAGTGTTATCTTATCTGCATTAAGGTAAATTTGCAGTTATGATGGGATAATGCATCACCATGGTGTTTTTCCACCAGCACTAAGTACCCATTAAGGACCCATTTGGCTCAGAACAGGAAGACCTCATTTCCACTGGAGACCCCATTAGAGCCACATTTGTTTCCACCAGTTCTAGGGAAATCTGAATTGAATGGGTCCTTCCGGACCTATAATCTGGATTCTCTGTAGACCCCATTAAAAGGGTCTACAATGGGGTCTTCGGGCATCAAATCCAGATTATACAGAGCCTGCTTCCACCACTATTGGGCAATGGGGTCCAATTTGTATGAATTACAAAAGTTCAAAATTTTGCAATTGAAATGAATTTCAGCTACGTCTGAAGGCTGATCTTCACATGCGAAGTGAAAGCTTTTGTGCCTTCATTTGCAGATTTGGAGGCACAACAAGGATTGAAAGCCAATTCAAAGCTTAGCACATTCAAAGTGGCTCCATTTGCATAAATCCAAAGTTCCGTCCCACGTGAATCTTGTCTCCTTCATCCCGCCTGTCTCTGAATTTTGTGAAACAAAGGGTGTTTCCACACATGGCCTAAAAATGGATATAAACACACATTAGGCACACATATAAACTTACCTTCTGCACTGGAGGCCGGATTGAGGCGGCTGCTTTGGCACATCGGCAGGCAAGACCCGTTCTTAATCGGGTCTTGCCGCTGAAAGATCTGGCCTTTGGGAAGACCGGAAAAATTAGGTCTTCATCTGGCTCTTTACCTCACCGGAATTACATAGTGTCTGGCAGCTCCATGCTCCAGTGCCATGGCTCCGGCGGCGGCATTGGCGGCGCGGGAATCTGGCTGCCTTTGGCCCTGCGTACTGCAGCTTCCGCACAGCACCCGGGTGATCCGGCCTCCCGATCTGGCCTTACCACAGCTGCCCTGGGTGTGTGCGGATGCGCGGGGCCTCCGAGGATCTGTCCCTATTTGAGACAGACCCTCGGAAGAATGGGTGGCCAAAAAACGAATCTTTTTAGATCCGTTTTTCGGCGGCAGGTGCGGAAGCACCCAAAAAGATCATTAGGGATCTGAAACAATTATGGATGTAAACTAGTATTAGTTACTGGAGCAGTTATTCATATTTGAAAATGCCACTGCTAAGTGACTTTCATTGATCTCTGTGTTGCAGCTATTAGCACGGGGTATTTAATATCGGGCTGCACAATTAATTGTCCTTTTATGGGATCCATCATTCCTCACTGAGACTTCTAATTAAAATCAGTCCAGTCTTAAGGGAATAAAAGTTGTGCTATTCCTTACTGTAGGATTCTTCAGTATCTATTAAGGTATATTTTATTTTGTCTGCAGTACTTTTGTTGCTGATGTTAAAAATATAACTGTGCATTTTGTAGGAGGTTTTTAAGAAGTGTTACAGACTCTACTCAGCTAAAACAACGGAGTAGTTCTCAGCATCTTCATGTTTCAAGCCAGAGGGATTCTACCACCAGGAACCACCAAAGTTCCTTTCTTACTGGGAGGTTTAATGGGGAGGGCCTTTAGTAATTGATTGCAGCATTCATTAAGCCCCCAGGCATTCTAATCTGCCCAGGATCTCCTCTAACATTGCTTCATGTGATAAAAAGACTGTTTACTCATTTAAATATCTTTAATTAGCATACATTGTTAACTGAACTATTGCTGTAGATTGCATTACCATTTTCTTTGAATATTTTCTACTTGGATGTGCTGTTATATTCATATTACCCCAGAGCCTTACATAAAAATAGCTGCTGAAAAGGTAGCTGAAGAATATTGGATTTTAATTGTACTTACCCTCCTGTTTCGAGATCCAATTTTTTAACAATCTGCGACTCCTCCGCCAATATAACCCACCGTTCTACCACTGTTCAGAGATGTGCACGATTGTATTTTTCATATCTGAATCAGAGTAGATTCGAATTTCATTTCGGATATTTAAGATCCGAATGTCATAAAATCCAATTCGAATCCGTAACATTCAAATCCATACATTTGAATGTTAGATTTGTATTTAAAGATATGAATGTCGACAACATTTGTATCTGTTATAAGTGTCTGTGCACATGCCAGAAAAATCTGTAGGAATCCCGTATTATCCCATATGCATCTCGTTTTAATCCTGTATTTTAAGCGCAAGGTACGTACAATTTTCATGCGGATTTGTATATGACAGATACGAATCTACACATTCGAATCATTCAAAAATCCAATTCGAGTTCAAATGTTCAAATTCAGATTTTCGAAAATCCAAATTGAGTGTGAATGTCGACATTCGACAGGTTCGAATAGAATATTCAAAATTTTGAATATTCATGGACATCCCTACCACAGGGTGGATTTATTTCAGAACTGTTGAGGGAAGGATGATGGTGTTGATTTTCGTATCCATCTTTGTTGCAGTTCATTAAAATATTATTTTATAATCCATGTCCCAGGATAACAATATGACCCCTTGTAGTGAATTAAGATAGTTTTGCAGTTATGCACTGCAGGATGGAATTACACTCTTCTATAATAATGAAGTATAATAATATACATCCATCTTGGGGGATTTCTGTAGAGTGGGGTTAGTAAGTAAGTAAGTAAGTAAGTAAGTAAGTAAATAAGTAAGTAAGAAGTAAGTAAGTAAGTAAGGTCCTGTCCCCAAAAGACTTATTAGCCCCTCTCGGCTTCCTCTGCCGTCACTCTGTTATAGCTGACTTTAAAAGTCCCCTCCACTTCCGGAATAAGCGTCCCCATGGTAGCCGCGATCTAAACGGACTTTCCATCCCCATGGTAGCCGTCTTCTCTTTCCGGGCATCTTTTCCCCCCCTCCCCCTCTCTTGTTAAAAGGAAAAATAGCCAGATCTCCGTCTCCTGAAACGGCTTCCCGCCCCTAGCAAAGGCAGATGATCGCTCATTCATTCACTTTCAGCACTTACTTTCACTCAGTTCTCTGTTAGAAAAGGCTTTCCGTCCCTGCAAAGTCAGCGGCTGCAGCCATCGGCAGCGCGATCCTTCGCTCATTCTCTTTTAAGGCTTTCACAGATCACTTGATAACAATGTTGCAATTCTGAGCAATTCTGGCTCTTTTTACAAAGGAAAGGAAGCGAACCTGCTGCATTTCTCAGATGTGTGAATGCTTTTTGGCTGTGTGTGCAGGCAAGCAATCCCCGCCCCTTTTGCCACGGAGCGTCCTCAAGGCAGATACAGCGAGCAAAACCCGCGAATCGCCGAAAGAGCGCTGGAACTCTTCTTTAAAGTGCACATATTTTATCGCGGGTGTCTCACTTTCCTAAGCTCCCTAAGCGCTTTGTAAAGCCTGGCATGGGGCCGCTCAGAGGCAAAAGAAGAGTTCCAGCAGACTTTCAATTGCATGGGGAAAGGGCCTAAGTAAGTAAGTAAGTAAACAAACAAACACACCAGTGGGACCCAGTGGTCCATATCATGGCCCCTAAACTCATGTGAGCTTTGAGGCTAGTCTCCAAGGGCTTTGGAAGACTAGGAATGAATAGTCTAGCCTTGGAGCCCCTGGAGAACCCATTCGAGCGTCATGTTTTAGTGCGCTCTAGAAATAGGTCTCTAGTAGTCCCAAACACAAAGGTAAGGTGTAGGGATCTGCACGAATAAGCTTTTTTGGCATCCGATTTGTAACGAATAGAATGTTAGAAAATGTGTATTTGTTCTAATAGATCCCCTTTGAATGTGGTAGGATTCTAACTAATATGAAATATTCGTACGAATTTGTACAAATATCCAATACATGTCCGATACAAATAAATATGTATCTGATATGAACAAATATATATCCTCACAAATGCATATGTATCTGATATACATACCCCATAACATATCTGCTCTGAGAGCATAAAATCTGACCTGAATCCATTTTCAGGTAGATCCAGATTAAGGAAAGTACCCAATGTGTTTCCACGGGTGGTCTAAGCACCCAATAGCAATGGGTGCTAGCTTGCTCGCAGGGGAAATGCCGGAGCACCCATGTGGTCAATTCAGATCTAGCCACATGGGGCCCGCCTGTCACCCCAGGTGTTTTGGGGGACAGGGGGTGCAATCTCCGTAGAATCTCCAAAGCGATCTGCCGCAAACTTCGAAGATTCTCTGAAGCCTTTGACAAAGGCATTGCTCCCGCATGGGGTCCTCTTCAGAGCCTGGGCTATTCTTTGAAGGCAACTTCAGAACCGGCTTTGGAGAATGTGTACAGGCTTCAAAGCTTTGGGTTTGGGGGGACACCCCCATGGGTGTCCCCCCAAGCCGCCCATAGACCCCACTGCCCGATTGTGGTGGAAACAGGCTCTCTAGAATCTGGATTTGATGCCTGAAGACCCCATTGTAGACCCCTTTAATGGGGTCTACAGAGAATCCAGCTTATAGGTCCTGAAGGACCCATTCAGTCCGGATTTCCCTAGAACTGGTGGAAACAAATGTGGCTCTAATGGGGTCTGCAGTGGAGATGGGGTCTTCCTGCTCTGAGCCTAATGGGTGCTTAATGGGTACTTAGTGCTAGTGGAAAAACACCCAATAATAACTCTTCCTTGACACCAGTACATTAATGAAGGCCCTTTCTGCACTTACATGTAAATCCACATCAAGAAACTGTGAAGGACGCATCATCTGCACAATGATCTGAACTGAGGAGCTGCTTAGTACACATCGTCCGCATGTGAGTAGAGCAGATCTGGATTGGATGTGTGCTAAGGGCTCCTTGATCCAGATCAGTGGTAAACCTTATAAATGTGGTCTACAATCCATGCTAGCACTCTATGATCGAGATGAAGGAAGTAGAATCTGAATGTGGAACAGATGCAGGAAAGTCAAGGGCAAGGCGACAGGCAACATGTGTGGTAGAGTCACACCGGCAAAGGTGCCTCCAAAGCTCCTCTGTAGCAGCAGCTGCACTTCTGGCAAAGGCCTCTTTGAATCCCTGTGAAAACCCCTCACATTTGTGACAAAGGCATCTGCATCGCATCACTCTTTAGCACACATTTGCTATTCGACAGCCCAGTGCAATGCAGATGTTCTAGCCTCCTGTAGATCCAGACCTATCTGATCCAGATCTTGTTAGCATGAATCGTTCCAATCCGGATCTAGCTGATCCGGATCTAGCTGATTCGGATTAAAGACAGTTAAGTGCCAAAAGCACCAAAGTCAAAGTGACATAAATAAAAGTATCCTTTTCCATTGTACGGCTTGTTCCTCACCTCCTACTCTGTTATTGCAAATCTTGGCTTTTCATATATAAATTATGATTGTATCAAATATTGGAAACTAATATAATCTTGCAGTGATGGGCTTGCTTATTTCAAAATCAGCTTGATCAACATTCCTAAGAATTCCCTTTGAGAAATAATTTTGAGACAGGAGGACCAATATGGAACATATTAGCATTATTTCTCTTTCAGAACAGGAATGGGATAGATCATTTAAAAAAGAAATGAATTTGTCAATTTATGCAGACTTTGTTTTTTCTTAAATTCCAAACAGTGACATGAGGAATGCGTGAAGTTTTCTTGCATTTGCACCTTTGTGCACGCAAATGAGCTATGAATATGCATGAATGCTTTCGCCACAACAAGTTCATGTACAATTCAAAATATATGCATGGACAGACTTTGCCTACATAGATAGCTACTGAATGTGAAATCATGAAAACAAACAGACGCAAAGCCTTGCGTAACTGGAACATTATTCCAACATGAACTGTGAATGAGTTCCATTCAAATGTATTAAACTCTGTTCACACTTGGACATCTCTCAAACTGCTCAGCCTTCCCTATTTCCGAAATCTACTAACACCTGGAAATGTTCCAGGAAATGTATTTTGCTACCTCTGTGCTTCTCTTCCTTAGTGCCACAAGTAATACAGACTAGATCAGCCTTTCCCCAACTTGCAACATGCTGAAAAAAAACAGCACCACATTGAGAAAACAGGTCGCATGAAAACGTTGCCTAAAACATCTGGAAGACACCAAACTGAAGAACACTTCTGTAGACTATGGGTGTTTTTCCACTGGCAGAAAGGACCCATTTTTGCACCCAACAAGGACCCATTTGGGTGTGAGCCAGGATGACCCCTTTTCCACCACGGCACCCATTTGGGACACATTTGTTTCCAACGCCGCTGGAGAAATCCGGATCATATGGGTACATCTCAGCCTTTAACCCGGATTTTCTGTAGACCCCATTAATGGGGTCTACGATGGGGTCTTCAGGCAGAAAATCTGGATTAAAGGGAGCCTGTTTCCATGCTTGTGTGGCAATGGGGTCTAGAGAAGGCTAGTGGGAGGTGGCACCCATGGGGGGGGGAACCCCAAAACCTAAGCTTTGAAGTCATTTCAAAGTCATTTCAAAGTCACTCCGAAGTTCACTCTGAAGATCAGCACAGACTTCAATGGTGCTGTTTTGCACAGACTTCGAAGTGACTTCGAAATGACTTCGAAATAACTTCGAAGCCCCAGAGATTTCACTCTCTGTCACACACACCCCAAACACCTGGGATGACAAGCAGACCCATCACGGGTAGATCCGGATTTCCAAATGGGTGCTCCAATGTTTCCACGGCAGGGAGGCTAGCACCCATTGCTATTGGGTGCTAGGCCACCCATGGAAACACATTGGGTACTTCCCTTAATCCAGATCTACTAGATCCGAATTAAGGAAATGTACCCATTCCTTAGATCCGCATCTTCTTAGATCTGGATTAAAGGAGCACAGTAGAAAAACACCCTATGAGCTTGTCTGCACCTTCACTTCTGTCCCAGGAAAGTAAAGATGTAGGATGAATCAGGTATCCACAGTTTGGGATGCCCAGTCAATGAGAAGCTTACACATCTCTTCTCCAAAGATAAGATACACTACAGGCCCAATGGCTGCAGCAACCAGTCGAAAGATACAGTGTGTGTCCATTGTAATGTCTACGTAATGTGGATGAAGAAAATGTGATAGTGCCAATTTCTATGCCTGCAACTAGGGATGTGCCCAAACATTCATAACATTAGTTATTCGTATGAATTCATATCCATTCAGACATTCGTAGACATATCAAAAGTTACAATATTTGTACATTAACATTCATATGAACACAAATGTTTAGGCCATTTGTACCAATAGTTCAGACATTTGGTAAAAAGGGAGGTGGGACAGTGGCTGTGCCAGTCGTATCTGCAACAGATCCAAATTATATTCGACACGGATCAAGAGCAGATTAAAAGTGGATTCAGGTCAGATTTGATGCTTTCAGAGTGGATTTATTACAGGATACATACTGGATACATATGTGTTCGTGTCGGATATATATTCAGCACGTATCCAATACGTATTCATTCATATCGGATATTTTTACAAATTCGTACAAATACGTTGGTTTCGAATAGAAACCTACCACATTTGAAGGGGATCTACTCATATGAATATGGATTTTCTAACATTCTATTCATTATTAATCGAATGGCAAAAAAAAAAACATTCGTAAACATCCCTAATCATAAGCAAACAGACAGACAGAGCCAGGGAATGCTCAAGGACTTGCTCCAAGTACGCCTGCCATGAGGGCTGAACTCCTTCATGATCTGGCAGGTTGTAGTCTGAGTACACCCATCTCAGGGCCTGTCCGCATGCTAAAAATAATCCAGAAGGATTCCGTGTCTTCCTCGGGAGCGTCCGCATACAAAGCCCTAATACGTGGCACACGGGAGTCAATACGTGTTAAAAAAAAAACCACTTCACAAGTGTTTTGCATGCAAAATAAGGGGCTAACACGTATTGTCCTGGTGCCATGTGGACACTCCCGGAGGGAATGAACGGGAAAATAACCTCGCTTGCTCACTCTGCCGGTGGGTGGATGAGGGGATAATGCAGTGCTCCTCTCACCACCACGGCCGTTCCTGCTGTTCCATGGGCACACACAGTTACGCTTTGGATCCGTGTTGCCCCAAACCACATGGGGGCACTTTATTCCTCATTACACCGCAGATTTTTATCACACGTGTCCAAATTGCATCAGCTGGCTTGCATGCGGACGCGCCCTTAGTTGCATTGGCGGGTATCCTTCTGCAGCTGCTGCTATCAAAGGCTGTGGGTGATTGCATAACAAAAATTCCCAGCATCAGCCACTTCATTAGGCTTATCCGCTCATTCCAGAATAGCTGTGGCTGCATCCAGACAGGGTCAAAACTAGGGGTGTGCATGAATGCATTTTTTGCATTCAAATTCGAGTCTTTTCAAACATTCAAAGATTCAATTCAAAATTCAAAAATCTGGATTTTTGAAAGTCTGGTTCAAATCCAGATTATCCAAATCCGTATTTTCAAAAATTCGATTCGAACTCCAAAATGCGAATATTGGGAACATTCGAATCTGATTTTTGAATGTGTGTGCATCCCATTTTTGTCGCATTTGCATCATATTTGCATCCCATTCGCATCCCGCATTATAAGCACAAAAAACCCAGATATTCAGATGCAATGTACAATGTCAAATTCAGTCAAATTATTCAAAAATCCATATCGGATTTTCAAAAATCCAAAATCCATTCAAATTCAAAAATTTGGATTTTTGAAAATCCGATTTGTATATTCGTCGAATTCGAATCGGATTTCCAAATTTTCAAATATCCATGCACATCCCTAGTCAAAACTAAATTGCAGAATATAGACCCAATTTACTGGGTTATTGTTCTTCCAGTCCAATTAACTATTGTAGTGCAATTTCCTATTATTCCATAATTGCAACTCTGTCTGGATCAGTGCACAAGAAATCCAGTGAGACTTTGGCGTGATCTGTCACTTAGCGGAAATACTTCATGTCATACTACGGGTCATCTGTATGGTGTGACAGTTAAGCCAATGTAAGATAATCTTGCAGCTGTATCTTCACTCCATTGCTGTGGCAAATAATAAAACATGGTCTATCTATCAATCTAATATCAATCGAATATATAGATAAATTGTGGAATAAATCAGTGATATCTGGAGGGTGTCTCAAAATAATGCTTTCCAATGAATGTGCCTAAATATGAATTGGCTCAAGCAAGTCAAAGTCCTCCCTTCACAAGTGCACCTAGGACAATTTAATGGGACATAGATAACTTCAGAGTTTGCCTCACAATGGCCAATAAATTCAATCCATAATGCATGTGTTGGTTCCTTGTAAGTAATATACTGGAGCACACCATATGCTAATTACAAATCTGTGTCCTCTCCACTGCCAGGCAGACTCAGACAATTTTACATCATCTACCTTTTATGAAATCAAATGCTTGTGGTGAATTTAGCAGCGGCTAGATATCTGGCAATTAAAATCAGAACTAAAAACACAGATTCATTTAAAAAATAATAAGTTTGTTCATAGTCTTTCTTTTAGATGGAACATGTCTACAGATAGAATTGTTTATCTTTGTTATCCTCACTGATTGATTACAACAATGAAATGCACTGCATTTTTGCTTGCCTCTGCCAAATTCAGAGAGGGGGGGCTGCTTCCAGAGGGAAGAGAAGGGGAGGGAAGCAGTGATGAAATAAAAGCTTATTTTCCTATGAAGTTCAGCTGACACACTCACGAGTAAAATAATTGTAGTATTAGTTGACTGTGAAGATAACAATAACAAATACAGTAAAATACAGTAAAATAATGCAAACAAATGCCTTGCAAAATAAAGGACAGATGGGCATTTCATACTTCTTTCAAAAATGGAGGCGTTTGAAGCCCATAATCTTTTTTTTTTTTAAATTGCAATTTGTTTTTGCAATGCGCTCATTCAAATACATAAAATGATATTTGCAT
Source organism: Aspidoscelis tigris stejnegeri (assembly GCA_023333525.1). Classification (NCBI taxonomy): domain Eukaryota; kingdom Metazoa; phylum Chordata; class Lepidosauria; order Squamata; family Teiidae; genus Aspidoscelis; species Aspidoscelis tigris. The sequence goes on from JALMGA010000007.1 coordinate 79,107,930, forward strand.
TTGCTGACTCCTAGCAATGTGTTACATGTAGAAAAGAAATCATGACACAAAGCAGAATTTTAAACAATGCAATTTCTTTCCCCGCAACTGTGCAAAAGCTGCTGGTAGCAATAAACTATGCTGAAGTCAGCAAGTGTGTTTCATGTGAGCAACTGATGCCACATTCCTTTTAAGACAGAGAGAGAGTACTTCATTAAGGTGTATATTGACTGCATGTTTTAAGGATTTGTTAAATGCTTGAGGGGAAAAAAGTCTATGCATTTCTTTAACAGATGCCATTGTGCTACATGACATATATGGGGGATGGATTTTTTGTGACATAAAGGCTTTTCTTTTAACAATCCAGTTTTATTAGGAGAACAATTCATTCATTTTGCTGTCTTTATAGATTTCTGTGCAATGTGTTTGTTTTCCGAAGGTGAAAATCAATTCCTTTTTGCTCTGAATCCAGGCAAGGTCTTTGACAATGAATTGGTTACCACCTAAAAACATTTCTTGGGGGAAATCTGCTACGAATTTGTAGCATTGGTTTCACTGCTGGAATACAAATGGGATAGGAAGGAGCAGCAGGTGAACGAGAACAACAATCTGCCCACTGTGTTTCCACTTCAAAATATTTATGGCCAATACCTTATAGAAAACATTAAATACTGCTGCAATAAAGACCAGGAATGGAGGACTCGATATTTGACAAGTGATAAACATAGAATGGTAATTCTATTAAAATCTAAATCATTTTTTAATTCATTTTGCTCAGTGTTTTTTAGGCTGTGTTCACACTTACATTGGCAAAGTGACAAGCCTGGAACATGGCATAAGAGCCCCAAAAATGCTACAAATAAGAGAAAAGTGACAAGCCATTTGTTTTTGGTTTTATCAAAGTCAGAAAATCCACCTTTGAATTAGATAACACAGAAGGAAAGATTCAATTGTAGCAGTTTTGGGGCGGTTATGCCATGTTCCAGGTTTCCTCTTCTGAGAACACAGCATAACAGCCCCAAAACTGCTACAAATGACGTTGAATGTGGCCATGAAAGCTTACATAAGACCATGGAAGGAAAATGCCAACTCACTTTGCTGGTGTATTCTTCCACCCTGAAAGTGGACTGAAGCTGGATTAAAATGTAGGTGTGAACACAGGCTGAGTTGTGTCAGGGGTAGGCTGGTGAAAGGAAGCTGGAAAGAAGTAGTAGATACTAAGCAGGCCAGGAGGGAAGACTTTAAGGGAGCGTCTGCGTGGCCCCTGGGCAATACGTGTTAGCACCCTATTTCACAAGGAAAACACTTGCAAAGTGGGGGTTTTTTTTAACACGTATTGACTCCCGTGTGTCACGTAATAGGGCTTTGCATGCGGACGCTCCTGAGGCAGACACAGAAGCCTTCCGGATTATTTTGAGCATGCGAATAGGCCCTAAAACAAGGATAGTTTTCTCTTTTTCTCTAATAGTTTTGCTACCAGATTTCACCCCCCTTAACCTTTCTCTATAGCTGCTCTAGGAAACGAGGCCTTGCCCTGTCTTAGAGCCGCGTTCGGATGATAGCAGGATGAACGACGTGCCCTCAAGTGAAGAGCTTCATACGGATTTGCGCAAATGTATTTTTACATTCAAATCTGAATTGAATTTTGAAAGTGCTCTTCTTAAACCCACAGGTGATGTTGCCATAATCACCATGTCATCCGCATATAAAAGGATGTTAATAGTTCTAGATAGTACTTTTGGCCCATGAAAGCTGTCAGAGGATAATGTTTTCACAATGTCATTTATGTAAAAATTGAAAAGGAAAGGTGCTAATAAGCAACCTTGGGCCTATTCACACTGGGCCTTTTTCTGGAGTATATCTCAGGATAGGGGTCTGTGGTCCACATGCTAATGCAGACTCTGGCAGACCTCACTTTGGGCCCACTGAAGCCTGCACTAGCATGTGGACAGGAAGTCCCTATTCCAGGATATATTCCAGAATAAAGCCAAGTGTGAATAGGCTCCTTGTCTCACACCCGTTGATGCATTGTTTTAACCGTACTATACTTTGAAATGGTCACATGACTAGTCAAATAAATTTTCTACAATGTAATGACATTCAAATCTGAGTAGATTTGAATTTTATAAAACCCTATTCGATTTGGATATTTGATTCAAATGTCTTAAAATCTGATTTGAATCCATAACATTTGAATCTGTACGTTCAAATGTTAGATTTGTATTTAAAAATACAAATGTCAACATTCATATCTGTTATGCGTATCTGTGCGCATGCCAGAAAAATCTGTCTGCATCCTGTATTATCCCATAAGCATCTCACAATTTAAGCGCAAGATACAGATAATTTTTGGGCAGATTCGTATACGACAGATACGAAACTACACATCTGAGTCATTCAAAAATCCGTATCGGATTTTCAAAAATCCGTATTCGAGTCCGAATGTCAAAATTCATCGGATTGAAATGGAATATTCAAGTTTTTAAATATTTATGCACATCCCTATAGCTTCAAAATGAAACCTTCCTTTCCCTGACATGCTTGCTTAATGGGACACAAGCTTTGCTGCCTTGTCCATAGTCTGTACTTTCACCAAGCACCCCAGGGACCATGGAAGAAGGGACCACTTATTAAGAGCCGGGCCCAAGTCCGATTTAAGTTTTGAAACCCAGGTAATTTTTTAATCATCTTTAATTATGAAAATGCATACTTTGTGAAATCCAGTTTACTGTTCTACATTAGGGGTGTGCATGGATGTAATTTTTGCATTTGAATTCAATTCAATTTGAATATTCAAATATTCATTTTGATTCGAATTTTAAAAATCCAGATTTTTGAAAATCTGATTCAGATCCAGATGATCCAAACCTGTACATTCGAAAATTCAATTCACATCTGAAAAATACTAGTGTCAACATTTGTATCCAATTTTTGAATTTGCTTGCATCCTGTTTTCATTCCCTTTGCATCCCGTTTGCATCCCGCATTATAAATACAAATAAACGTGATATTTGGATGCAATATATATGGATCTATTTCAAAAGCCCATATCCGATTTTCAAAAATCCGAAATTCGTTCCAATGTTTAAATTTGGATTTTCAAAAATCCAATTTGAATTCGAATGTCGATATTTGATGAATTCAAATTGAATTTTCTAATTTTCAAATATCCGTGAATATCCCTATTCTATATTTTAAAGTGACATGTTTGGTCAGTACTTTCTAGATCTTCTTGCCCATATGGAAACAAAGCAAAACAAAAACTGAGCCCACAGGGGAATATATGACAAGCGTTATCCCTTTTAAGTTTTATTAGAATTTTTGCTGCTTTTATATTTCTCTTTGTAGATCTACAATACATTCCTTCATGGTTGGCCTACATATTGGCTTTTTCAGCCTTACAATTTAGACATAATTTCTTTTGTAGTTCAGTTCTCTCTGACCCTCCCCTTCAGCCACTGGGCTTTTAAATTTAAAAAGAGGCACACTTATTCCTTTTCAAAAATATATTCTGATGTTCTTGGCCTCTGGCATTTGTGTGTAATGTTTTTATATAGAACCCCCTCCAGGCCTTTCTCTGTAGCACTCACTGGATTTAGTGTTGTGTTTTGCATTACATGTGGGCCATTTAGATTTTTGCTTGAATGTAGTAGAGGTAGGGATCCCTTTTGTTTAAAAGAGCAATAGAAAATGTCAACAGTCTTTCAATCAGACTGAAACACTAATGTGAAAGCATTATATGTTTGAAATATGAAAAGTTGACTTTGATTTCTAATATTAGAAAGCAAAAGCAAACACCCTGGAAGCTTATGAACTAGAGTACAAGAAGACCAGTCAAAAAAGGAATGGATTTTCATCAGAGCCAAAAATAGCACTAAATTGTCTTGATCTCCTGGGAAATCTAAGGAACTTTCGTATTATTGCCTTTGAAAGTCTCCCTTATGAAAAAGAACATGTAGCGGCAACTTTTCCATCATTTATAGGTGTATATATATATATGGGACTTGACCCGATTCTCATTTACAGTAGTTTTTAATTGATTTGCATGCAATTCTGTCAGATTTAGCATCAGGCATAAACCCTCTAGGCCAGATTCATCTAGATCTCAATTTTTGTTAGGAACAAATTTTCCTCAGCCTTAATATTCTGCTCCTAACAATTACTCAGGGGCTGTGGTCACACCAGTCTAAGACAGGACGGCCTATTAATTCATTCAGTCTGAGGTTGTGCCAGTACTGGTCACACCTAGATCGTTCTAGGTCGTCCACAGGCCTTCCCTGCCTTGTGCCATATTGGTCACATCTTTCTCTGAGATTGACTTGAGCCTCTTCTTGGCTCTCTGCCCCTTTTCTTGTGTCAAATCTATCTCTTTTCTGATTGGATGCCATTCTGTCACTCAAGGGCGTGTTTGCAGTTCCCCCACCTCCATGCCCCACTTCCTCTTTTATGGGATTTTCTTCTCCATGCAATTAATTTTTTAAATAATCATAATAAATTAGTGGAAAAATGCTAGATAGAGGAATCATACACATAAACTGGAAGGAAGTGTGGACAAGAACCATCTAATATCTCCTGTGACAAGTTTGCAAGGCACTTTGAGGGCAAAGTCTCTCAGATTTGTGTGGGATTAGATGTCACAATTGGGAATAGTCCAGAGGAGGCATCCAGAGAACTGTCTGGTCTGGTTCTCTTGGATCAGTTTCAATTGCTGCTGCCCGGCCCCCATGGTTGGGGGTCTCCACAACATGAGGAACTTCATGAAGGCGTTGCGGCAGTAGGAAAGTTGAGAACCACTGCTGTAGATACTATTCATTCTTCCTTCATGGAGGAATTGTTTGCAATTGTGCATTCACTCTCTCATTTTATGGATTTGCCCATCCTTTTTAGACCATTGTCTCATCTTTCTGAGTCTGTCTGAGTTCAACACTGAAGTTTGTTTTGTTCTCTGATCGTCCTCCCTAGGTTATCTTAAATTTGTAGTAGGGATTTGCTGAACTACAGTTCTTAAGAAGTCCTTACAAACTACTCAGAGGCTTAGGACCACTGGGTGCCTTACCTGTCACTTCCAACTTCTCTAGTACACCAGGTGGTTCCTCAGGGATAGGTGACATTGAAGACATTCGGATTCAAATTGAATGTCTATAAATTCAAATTTAAATGGATTTTGGATTTTTGAATCTATTCATTCAAATTATTTGGACATTCACATGTGTATGGGTTTGTACACGATGTGTACTTGCACGTACACTTCTTTCCCTCATCTGTACGCTTTTGAACGGATCCATACAAGATAAAAATGGGTTGCATACGGGATAAATACGGGATGCCTACGGATGCGTACGGACGTGTATGGGATGCGTAACAGATTCATGAGTGGAAATTCCAACCAAAAATTCAAACAAATATGTTCAAATTTTCTTAATTCGAATCAAATTTGGGTAAATTCGAATTTTTAAAGTTTCGAATCAAATTTTTGGATATTGGATTCAAATCGTGCAAACCCCTAGTACAGTAGCAAAGGCACCCTAATACCTAGTAGCCTGGGCAGATGGAATCTTCACAATCTTTGGCCAAATCATTTAAATAAAAATTACAAGGTACAAGGGGAGGAATGGATACTTACAGTATTAACTTCGGGTGATGGAAATAGGATTCCTGGTAGAACTGCATCTCACTTGAACAGCTGTATTTTGATAGTTTTTAAATCACCCATAAAAGCCTTCTAACGATCTGTGATGTTGCTGATTTACACCAAAGTTATTCCCCTGAGATGGAATCAAAGGCTGCCTCAAGGTCTAAAGCTTCGCGGAGATCAAGTTCAGAGTATCTAAACTGTTTTGCTGCTAAATAATATATGATGACACAGTTATCCATATTAAAGATACGCTGAACTCAGCTGTAGATAAACAGAGACCTTTTTGTGCACGACACTTACCTCTTCGTCGCCGGGTTCGAAGTGGCGGGCCCAGACAGCAGCGTTGTGTGTCTGCGTGCACCGCCGGCTCTGATTGGCCAATCACCTCGAAGAGGTAAGTGGTGTGCACTTGTGTCCACGGGTAGGCCTGTGCCTGGGGGCAGTGCGCAGGGGGGTTCCTGCGGACTCTAGGGGACCCAATCATGTCACCTAGAGCCCACAGGAACTGGGGAAGGGATGAGACAGGCCTGCCCACCCCTTGGTCAAACCTGACACAATGGCGGCAGGCAGGGATGGAGCCCACAGCTGTTCTGGAGTGAGCGTTCAAATGTTCTTCCTCCTTAGCAGCTGTGGAATGGCCTGGGACGGCCAAGAATGCCCTGGGTTGGGTGTAGAGCACAATTTCGTGCTCTACACCTAGAACGTGAGTGGCGCCCTGGGACAGTCTGGGGCAGTTCTGAACGGAACCGCCAGCCCAGCAGAGCAAGTGCTCCATCCCAGAGCATTCTACTTGTGTTTGAGAGGCCCTCGTGCGAATAGGCCTCAGGTCTCCCACAGACATCTCCCACTTGCAAGGCTCACTATTGAGTTGAACCTCACTTAAAACTCAGGAGTCAAACCGATAGCAAGCTGAACCTTGGGTGGGTGGGGGGAGTTCTTCCGCCACCAGCATTCAAGACTTCCTCTCTCACACTGTATGTGCACGTGTGGTCTGATTGGGCCTCTTTGCACTTACCATGTAGAGTGTTCCATCCAGTCTCCGGTGAAGGGTGTCCAAACCCAGCTCCCATCACAGCTTACTGGGAGATCCACAGCTTACTGGAGCAGTCCCGCTGTGGATCTGCTGGATTATTCCTGGTGAGGTGGTTTCACACCCTTTTCCGAGAGTGTCATGGCAAGGGGTGTGGCTGCATAACTGTGGCTGTGCAGTCGCTCGCAGCATCTGGATCACCATGGCAACATCTGGCCTCTCACTGGATGTCACTGTAAACATTGCCTTGATGATCTGGGTGGCCCTGAGCCGTCTCTTTGCACTTACAGGTACTGCTGGCCAGAGAGAGAGCTGGTTTAGCACTTGCAGTACAAATGGCTGCCAATAGGCTGGATCTTCCTGCGCTGGAGTGGTAATGTTATTCCATACTAGACTGGGACACATCAGTCAGGCCATTGAAGGACCTGTCGCTCGCCAGCGCAGAAAGGCTTGGGCAACCATGAAGCAACTAGCAGAAGCCATTTCTCTGAAGTGTACTTTAAGTAGCACTTCCAATGGCCACATGGCCAGCAGCAGGGGCCTAACCGAGTCAGGACTGGCAGGTTGTTACCTTGTTGACCAAAGCCAGAAGGGGAGGAGTGGAAATTGTGGGCACAAGGGGGGGAATGGGAAGAAACAAAGGGTGTTTCCACACGTACCACTTGAAATCCGGATTAAGGAAATCCGGATTACTGAAATCCGTCCCTGGGAAGATCTGTATGAAATAGGAATGGATCCAAATGAGGCCAAACGCATCTACACGTGCATATGTGTCCATGTTCGATTACCCTTTGGCTGTTCAATGATCCAGTCCCGCCATGCCTGTGGTCAAGGTCACAGCCAGGAAATTTTATTTCCCCAGGGCCATAGTCACACCAGCCGAAGACAGGACGGCCTATTCATTAATTTGATCTGAGGTCGTACCAGCCCTGGATCATTATAAGTTGTTCTGAGGCCATCCCCATCTTGGGCCACATTGGTCACACGTTTCTCTGAGATTAACCTGAGCCTCCTCTTGCCTCTCCACACCTTTTGCTGCATCAAATCTATCTTCTTCCTGATTGGATGCCGTTCTGTCACTCAAGGGAGGCGGGTGTGTGAGTGGTTCTTCTTTAAGCCTGCTTTCTGACCCCCACGCCCCCCTTCCCTTTTAATGTGCTTTTTTAGCGTAAAACACTAAATAGAGGAATCACACCGATAAACTGCGGAGAGAAGGGGAGGTGCCTTACGAATTCTGCATGAGCCAATTGGCCAAAGGAAAGACTGGACCCCGCCCACCACAGCATGTTTCAGCCTCTTTTAGCCCATCTTTCCGCTCACACTTTGAGGAAGCAAAGATGGCCTCAGCTGCCAGGACAGGCTGAGTCCTAAAAACAAGACTCTAGGTTAAGACAGTCTAAGGGGGGGTGGGCCGGCTTGAAAAACGAATTACATAAAAATAATGTGAGTAGCACAACTTGAGGTCAACTTAAACCACTTGTGTGACCATGGCCCATCTGTGTTCTTGATGGCCCAGAGATGTGAGGTAAGTTCCTGATGGCCCAGAGGTAAGTTCCTCCTCCCTTTGATTTTCCCAAAGTTTCTATCTTCAATTGGCTTAAGTAGATCAGAGGGAAATTTCCAGCAACACCTTAGCATTCTTCAACAGTGACCTGATAACCAAAAGAGCATAACAGCATTTTCCCCTTGATGTTCTCAAGAAAAATTCATAGTGATAATCAGGATGAGAGTAGCCACAAAATGTGTCTGTGGTTTGTTATGTAAACCACTCTGGGACGTCAGGGTGAAGAACGGTATAGAAATGCAAATTTCTATTTGTTTTTCATACAAATTCACACAAATTCAGGCATTCGTAAGTGAATCAAAAGTCTAGACGAATGTTTCAGATATTCAAATGAATAATTCGGATATTCGTTAAACAGTACAGATATGTACATATCCCGTGCGTATCCGTACGTAGCCTTTACGTATCATCAGATACACATCTGTACATATCGTGTATTTGAACGAATGTATACAAATATATGTGTATAGAATAGAATGTCTGGACATTTAAAATTGCACATTTGGACAAATGCAATTATTTGAGCATTCAATTCATTACAAATCAAATGCCGTAAATCATATCTGTGCATATTCCTAGTTTACTAAGTCTGTTCATCTCAAATGGGCCATACTCCCATCTAAATATGCAGACTAGGATCACAACCCTCATTTTCCTCTGACCTTTATTAATCCTGACATTTCTTCAATCATCACTAACTCCACAGCCATCCATTGCAATGAGAGCAAACTTTCTCTCACTCCACGCATAAATTATCTTAAAGTAGCAGTGACAACATTCCAAGAAACTAATTAGAAATAGTAAGAGTTTTAATTGCAGAGTCTGTGACCCACAGAACATTTCCAATTTCCAGTAACATCCCAGGTGAGATTGTTATAGAAAGGCGTAACTGAAAAGAAAGAAGGACTAATTGGAGCAATTAATTGAAACAACACACAATTAATTTCAGGGATGACAACCTTGACGGAGTCACAGTCTCTCAATATGAGGAGCAGGGAGGCCGTTGCCAGATACACATAACACAAAGGTTACTATGAAACACAGCTCACACACAAATATAATTTGGAGCATCACAACAGCCGCCACATCTATTTTTGTAGATCTATTTTGAGACGATATTGAAGGGCGTGCTTGAGGATCTACGTGCAGCTCTACTGAGGTAGTTGATGACAATGAATACATTCAGAAACTGCGTACTGAGGTAAGATGATCAGGAGAGATATGTGAGGAAGTGAGGTTCCCTTTAGGAAGTTTTGGAAACAGTCCTGCTGATTGGCTCTCCTGAGTCACTCCATGCACAAGAAGCTGGACATTTAGGTTGCATTCACACGTAGGGAAGCGTACAAACATTCAGCACATTCAAAATTCATACAAATCCATACAAATCTGAACATTTGCAGGCAATCTGAGAGGGGGCTGCATTCATGAATTGAATATATCCAGCCTCACATTCCTGGCCTCGATCCCCCCCCCCCCGCCGCCGTGCCCCCTCTCCTGCCACTGGGCTCTCTCCCGTGGATGGACTAGGCCTTCCAGAGGTGCATGCGCACCTCTGGAATACCTCATTCAACCTTGGAGAAGGTCACAGAGGTCCACCGCCAATGCCCCAGAAGGCCCACAATCACCCCAGGAGGCCCGGTTCAGTCTTGGATGTGGCAGCAGCAGTGGTGACAAAAGCTGACTGGAGGGGTGAGGCGGGATGAAAAAGAAGGGATGGGGGGGATTCCAGCAGGTGCGAATGTTCAACAGATGTTCATGCATGAAGTCGAATGCCCACACACTTGCATGAAGCCAAAATGGGCCTGGCGCACATCCTAATTTACACGCCTACGTTTTTGGAAGTTTATTTTAATGCCCTGAACGTGTGGGGACAACATTGGATAGTCAGTTGCCCTCCACAATGCCAGAGCCTGCCCTGCATTTCAGAAAAACCACCTGGATTCAGTCAGCCCCATACAATGTGGACAACCATAAATCACATAGGCATGCGACATGGTAGATGTGCAGGTGCTCTTCATAAGTGGGGAATAATGTGTGATGGCAGGGCGGAAAGACAAAACAATCCAGCATTTTGTGGAAGAAGATTGTCAAAATCAAACATACAGTGGGACGTTTTGTGATTTCCTGACAGTGACAAAAGGTGTAGTAGACAATGTCTGTGGATTTAGATGTAAGTTTGTGATTCTACCATGTGATTGTTCCTGTCGTTTCCTGATTTTTATCTTGTGTTGAGCTTTTTTTTATTAATGTATTGCAATGTGAATCTGCCATACACTAAGTTATAATCCTGTCAGTTCACTTCCACAGTGAGAAAACGTATCAGCAAAGTGGCCAGTCTTGTCCTTTCCGCATTATCTATCCCAAAGGTGAATTTTCTGAGTTATTTAACCCTGAAAGAAAACAGCTTGTCACTTTGCTGATGTACTCTCTCACTCTGAAAGTGGGCAGAAGCCAGATTAAACCTGAAAGTGGACTGGAAATGTTTTAAAACTTAGGTGTGAATGCAGCCCCAGGGAAACCATTCTAGCAGTCAGGAAACTACCAGTAAACTTAACTGGTTCATTGCTTAACCAAAAAATGCTTAACCCAAATTGATTTATAAATGAGGCAGAAGGAGGGAGGGGAAGGAAAGCAGATTACAAGAATAAAATGCATGCAAAAATATCCATCATACAAGCTAAAAGTGGTTGTATTCCAAAAGATGACATGGACCTCACAGAAAAATGAAGGATAAGTTGCACCAAAAGAAGGACTTGAATGATGCATCTCACATTTACAGCCTTCTTTCCCGCCCCCCCAAAAAAACAATTGCAGGTGATCAGTTATGATTTTAACTCACATGCTCATTTCTTAATCCGTAGGGAGGAGGGGGTTGAGACAGGAAACGAAGTGATGCCACCCCTCACTTCTTCCGCTCTCTCTCCTCTCCTCCTTTCCCTCCTTCTGCTAAAGTTTAAAACAGCAGGGAAAAGGTTGTCAGGAACGCAACAGGGTCAGATGAAAAAGGCAATTAGTGGTAGCAATTACACATGTACCAAATCGCAGTTCATCAGAAAGTTGTTTCTTAAGAACGGCTTACGGGAGGTCTGAACCGTGAAATGCCTTACCCAGCAGAGAGCATAAAAAAGGTGTGCAAAACGTATGGGAACTCACGTCTTTATGAAAGGTTACCACCATGATAGTTCTTCTCTCTGGGGAAGGGGCTGTCTGCGCAGTTCACAAGAAGCACACTTCTTACAAACTGTGCGGTTTGGTGCATCCTTAGTGGCGATGATTCTGATGTTTCTCTTGGAACAACCGCCACCATATGCCAACCAAAGGGTAACCCAGCTTGGATAACGTCTTCCATCAGGCAGCCACTGGTCCAAGGATACATTTTCTGAAGGAGGGTCCCACAGACCAACCCTATACTTTTTAAAAATGCATTTTTCTTTAGGATAGGAAATCTCATTTTTCCTCTTGGGTTGTTTATATTACTTAAACAGAATGAGAACACACACCATGGAGTGAAAATCACTGCATTTTATTTGGAGAGGTGGGGATAGAGAAAATTTCTTTTCTCTATCACACAGTACTAGAACCAGGGGGCCTCTATGAAGCTGATGGGTAGGAGAGTCAAGTCTGACAGGGGGAAGTATTTCTTCACCCAGAGGGTCATCGGCTTATGGAATGTGCTGCCGGAAGAGGTGGTGACAGCTACCAGTCTAGATGGCTTAAAGGTAGGGTTAGACAAATTTATGGATGACAGATGTATCCATGGCTACTAGAATGAATGCCTAGGTGCATCTTTCAGGCTGGGGGGAGAAGCAGGACACTTCTGAGGCCATTTGCTGGAATTTGAGAGCAGGAATAGGTTTGTCCTTGTCTCTGCTTGAGATGCCCATGAGCATTTGGTGGGCCACTGTGTGCGACGGGATGCTGGACTAGATGTGGCCTGATCCAGCAGGGCTACTCGTATGTTCTTATGTTCTTATGGATGTGTTTGGGTGACAGTGGCGAGATGGAGAGGGGCTTGAGATCCATATGTTATATATGTCATCTATCACTGGCTAATATAAGACTTTTGACCAGGAGGCCTGATGAGAGAAACCAACACCAATTTTTCTTTCTAGGCCCTGGCATTTCAGGAAACCCAAAACCTGTCTTATTTGTTTTAACCTTATAAGCTCCCCTGAGTGTTGTGAAGCAATAGGGCTGGCTGGCTGACTAAATCACTTACTTTGTTTATCTGGCTTATCCTTTTTGTGTTCATTGGAATTATCTCCACATCTGATACTCTGTCCTGTCACAAATTTGGTGTTTTCAGATAACAAGTCTTCTGTTGCATGTACATGTAGGAGCTGTCAGCCCAGGACAGGATGCAGAAACATGGCAATAGTCTCCCACTAATTGGATGTGGAGGCTTCATGCACTCTTCCCAGTTTGGTATAATGGTTAGGGACCTGGACTTTTATCTGGGAATACTGGGTTCAATTACGCCCTCCCCCACAAAGCCAGCTGGGTGACCTTGGGCTAGTCATAGCTCTCTTCTGAGCTTTCACAACCCCACCCACCTCACAGGGGCCCGGTTCCCATTACAAGCTTAAAACGGTTTTCCTAAACCGAAATAATAGAACCGGATGCTAACACGTATTTGCCTGATCCCATTACTTTCAACTTAATCGCGTTCGATCCGGATTCTGAGGATCACACGTGGCCTACGTGACTCAAGGGGGGACTCAAGTGGTAACTTTCTAAAAGCTGCTCTTCGGGGCTGCCCTGCCCTCTTCCTCCTGGCATGAACGTGCCACCCATAAGGGACCCCTTGACGGAGCCTAGCTGGGTGGCTGGGTGGCTGCCGCTTGCCTTAAACTGGCACTTAAAGGAGGGATATCCATGCTCTATTCCAGAATATCCAAATACAGTGGAATGAAAAAAAGTCATCTGAATACAGCCAGAAGTAGTGAGTTCTGATTATCTTCCCTTGGTAGCAGAGTCTCCCCCTGAATATACCCTTCTCTATTCACCAGCTATCCTGTCATGTTACTTTCTGGGCTGAAGAAATAATGTGAATGTATTACTCTCTGGCTAGACAGCAAAGATAAAATGAATCCACATGTCCTCTGCGTCACCTACAAGGAATTCCCAGGCAAAAGATTTATTTGGTTGTCTGGGGGCGGAGGTGAGGAAGGTGACAAAACAAGAAATCTCAGCTGACCATGATATATCCGATTATGTGCTGCATTTATTTATTTATTTACAATTACATTTCTCCTTCTCAAGGGCACCGCTTCCTTCGTACTTTGGCAGAGTCAGAAATAAGGATGTTTAGCAACTCAGCTCAGGGTAATAAAGCTCTTAAAGCATTCTTTCAGATGCTACTTCAATAACATCTCAAACAATTTCCTTTTTAAAGAAAAGAAGTTTCAGATAGATTGCTGAAACTATAGTGTTTATACTTTATCCTTCCTCTAAAGGTTACTTTGAGATACTGTAATTTTAATTTTTTTTTTCTGTCATAACTCACAAAGGAACTTCTGCATTCCCTTTCATTCTGACTAGTCGTTAAGGCTAAATAGAAGATAAGCTCCATGCCAATTTTTAATTCATAGTTAAATTGCTGAATGTATCATGATAGTCTTGAAAGTGTTGACTAAAGAAGGTTGCATTCCTTTATATGTCTCACAATGTGTGTTATCTTGCTGGGCCATGAATTGTGCTGCCCACAGCAATTTTTCCCCCTGGCATTAATAACTTTTACAGCTTCTAGACTCTCTTTAAAAACCAGAGTATTTATGGAATGAAGTGCTAGAGATGCAGATAATTGGGAAGTTCATGCAACGGATGCCCAAGAAAAACCAGATGTTCTTCATGCCCTTTTCAAACTGCAATGCCTAAATTTAGTTATCTTTGAAAAAAGTTTCTTAGCCTGATTAAAAAAAAACATTTAAAAAGAAAAAATGGATGGGTTGCAGATGCTCCATTCAAAACCACTTTTGATTAGCATTTGTTGCATATCAGCAGTTAAATCTACTGCACAAGAGTGTGTGCTGACTCTCTCTATTAAGCTTCAGACAAGCTGCTAAGATTTCCTGATTTGTAGCAAAGATTAGAGTCCTTAGGGACGTCTTCACTTCCTCAAGTACGAGCGGGTGGATGGGCTACAGGAGGCTGAACTGTGCTGGGGTGGGTGGAGTCCAGTCTTTCATTCGGCCAATCGGCCTGCGTGGAGTTCATGAGGCACCTCCCTTTCTCTCCTCAGGCTATGTGAATGATTCCTCTATCTAGCATTTTTGCGCAAATTATTATTTTCTAAAAAATTAATTGCATGGAGAAGAAAAGCACATACCTCAACTAATGTCGCTCCTAGCTGCTGCTTCTGGGATTTTTGGAGCTTGGAAAAAGTAAGGGCACACATTGCAATGATGTCATTTCCCCTAAACTATGAAGGATGAGGTATAGAAGGCCGGAAGGAGAACAAACAACACCTTAAATCAAGGACCCACGGAGATGCTCTGGAAAAAGACACCTGAAAGTTTCCTTCTGTGAACTCTCAAACACTAATTCTGGTCTACTAAACTTGCCATATACTGGTAAACGGAAGCAAGATTTATTCTGTGTGATATTTTTGTTGTTGCTGCTGCTGCTGCTGCTGCTGCATGTTCCCCTTCAGCCGCGGTCTCAGCCAACGGCTCGGTGCTGATCCACTTGAAAAGAAAACCCTTGTGACAACTGCCAATAAGAGAAAGATGCATTGTGACACACTGGCCCACACTGCACAGCACTATTGCAATCCGGCTTTGCAACCTGAATCCTTGGCTCTGGGAAACCTAAGGGGGAGGCAGCTTATGGCTACCCCGATCGTGGCTGCAGTCCTGAGAACCACAGCGATACTTGGTTACAACCCAAGGGCTGCAACGATACTTGGCACCAGTAGTTACTGGAACGATCACTGGGTGTTCTGAAAGTATTCCAGTTATGTGACTGGCCCAGATAACCAGGGATCAGGCCCATGTCCGGCCTGACTCTGAGTAGCTAGAAAATGGGGAAGAGAGAGAGAAGAGGCATGAGGCAATGTTGAGCTGGAAAGAGAACTTTATTTCTCTGCAGAGCTTTTTTATAGCCCACCACAAGAAGGCGGGGAAGGAAGTGACCTCAGGATAAAATCCATGGAGGTGATAGGTGGAGTGCATCAGCTGGGCAGGTCAGAAGTCCTTCTGATGTCATATCCTGTGTCAGGCAGGAAGAGGAAGGTTGTTCTCTACACAGACCATGCGGCTGGGCAGCCATTCTGCCTCCAGGCTAAGAGTCCAGCCCCTGCTGGTGTCGAGTGTGCACTGCAAGCTTGTGGAAGCAGGGAGATTCCTTTTACCCTGAGGCTTGAGAAGCTGGTGGAAAAACCTGGGCAAACTTGCAATCGCTACACAGCATGGAACATGTTGTTAATATGCTACGTTTTTAAAGTGATATGCACTAAAATTTGGCCATGGTTCAAAAGTTCAGAAAGCAGAAAAGCTTTTGTCCAGTGTTAATATAACTGGACTTGTAAACCAGGCTCCTGATTTCAAGTTCCAAGGAGATCTGTTCATTCACTGTTAAGAACAGAGGAAGCCATTTTCTGGTGTTTCCTTTTGGGCTTTAGCAGTGGAGACAGGCAATTTAAGCAAATAATCTCCGTCATGGTCACCTTAAGAACCTAAGGACATAAGAGGAGCCCACCAATTGCTTTTCGGTTTCAAGCAGAAGACAAAGGCAAAACCTTCACAATTTCTTCCCATTGTCTTGCAGGGGCAGCAAGAGGATCTTTCTTTAAATCCTTGGTTGCTTTTTCCCATCTGGAGGTACTTTTGTTCAAATGGTGTACTGCATCTTACTGTCAGCCGCAGGAGTGGAGTCCATTTATGGTAGAAGAAGTGCTTTCAAGGTATGTTTGGACAGAGTCATAGAACCAGTTAGTCAGGGCAGTCTGTTTAAATAATAATATTATTATGCAGTTCTAGTCCTTTGGTTCACTGAAATGGTAATTGCTGTTGCTATTCTTCTCTGTACTGTGGATGGTATTTTAGATCTTTCTTTGTTTTCAGCTTTAATACGGCTAATTAACATTCTTGTTCTGCTAAAATCAATTATAGAAATTAGTACAATTCATACAAATATTTCTACTGTACATTTCCAGGGCCTGTTGGTTAGATCACAAGACAGTGTTGTATTCAGTGCGGAGATGGACACACATATTCAATGGCCCTTTCCGCACTAGGCCTTATTTCAGATTATATCTCAGGATGGGAACCGACCATCTGCATGCCAGTGCAAATTATGGTAGGCCTTGGTATGGCCTACCATAGATAGGACCAGCATGAATATGGCTGGTCCCTATCCTGAGTTTTAATCCTGATTAAGGCCCAGTGCGGAAAGGGCCAATATCAGAGAAATAGCCATGTTTGTCTAATTTGAAAAGTCCAGCAAGGTAGTTAGTAACACTTATAGACTAACAGGAGGAGGGTTGGTGGCATGAGCTTTCGTAGACACATCTACTTCTTCAGATGCTAGGCGGCCCATTGGGCACATCTACTTCTTCAGATGCTAGGGGGCCCAATGGGCACATCTACTTCTTCAGATGCTAGGGGGCCCAGTGGGGATGTCTACTTCTTCAGATGCTAGGGGACCCATTGGGCACGTCTACTTCTTCAGATGCTAGGGGGGCCAATGGGCACATCTACTTCTTCAGATGCTAGGGGGCTCAATGGGCACATCTACTTCTTCAGATGCTAGGGGGCCCAATGGGCACATCTACTTCTTCAGATGCTAGGGGGCCCAATGGGCACATCTACTTCTTCAGATGCTAGGCGGCCCATTGGGCACATCTACTTCTTCAGATGCTAGGGGGCCCAATGGGCACATCTACTTCTTCAGATGCTAGGGGGCCCAGTGGGGATGTCTACTTCTTCAGATGCTAGGGGACCCATTGGGCACGTCTACTTCTTCAGATGCTAGGGGGGCCAATGGGCACATCTACTTCTTCAGATGCTAGGGGGCTCAATGGGCACATCTACTTCTTCAGATGCTAGGGGGCCCAATGGGCACATCTACTTCTTCAGATGCTAGGGGGCCCAATGGGCACATCTACTTCTTCAGATGCTAGGGGGCCCAATGGGCACATCTACTTCTTCAGATGCTAGGGGGCCCAATGGGCACATCTACTTCTTCAGATGCTAGGGGGCCCAGTGGGGATGTCTACTTCTTCAGATGCTAGGGGACCCATTGGGCACGTCTACTTCTTCAGATGCTAGGGGGGCCAATGGGCACATCTACTTCTTCAGATGCTAGGGGGCCCAATGGGCACGTCTACTTCTTCAGATGCTAGGGGGCCCAAATCACTGCGCCATTCACTGTTGTGCTTCTGCGCACTTCTGGGTCCCATTTGGGAACAGCCTGATGTGCACTTGGTGCTGTTCTCGGCCTCCAACTCAAATCCTCAGCAGAACCCGGACCCGAGTAATCCTTGGTGTTTACAAGCCATTAGGTAAGGAGTTGCTTTTGCTATAGAGGCTGGAAGGTTTTGTGCTTCAATGTCAATATAACGTTGCTTTAATACTTCCATAGCCTTATTCCCTAATGCACCAAGGGCTCGCAAAGACACGCCGAGATGGTTTATCTTAGATGTAAGCACGATTAACCAAGAGTGGTCAGATCTACCTTTTACTTCAAGGCACCTGAATGATGTTAATGCAGGATAGACAATAAAATAAGTCAATGTAAATTCAAAAGTTAGCCCTGACTGTTGTAGACTATATGTTTATGTCCTAACAAAATCTTGTCTATGAAAAAGACTTTCTCATCATGCTCTCTGTGTAGGGATCCTACAGGGAAATTCATAGCCTTTGAAAAAAGTTGATGCCTGCAGACATTGGTCTTTAAAAAAAAAATACAGGAAGTTTCTGAGAACTACTTTACCTTATCAGAAATGCAGTTGCATGCCAAGAAAAATACAATATATTAATTTCCCAAATGCATTTAGAAACAGGGGAAAAATGACATCTAGTAAGGTATTGCTTTTGGTCTGAAAGGTTCATTCATTATCTGCCAGTTCTTTGGAGGTTGCTTGCCAATAGCGGGCATAGAATAGGGCAATCATACCTGAAAATCAAGGGGAAAGGACACCCTGAGGCCATGGGGGCTGCTGAACTGTTGAGCTTGCTGGGGACCGGGGTGTGTGTGTGTGGGGGGGGTGTTTCCTTCCTTTTGCAGGCCCACTGGAAGTTTATCCCTCCAGACATGTAAATTAAGCTGTTTGCAGATCTCTGCAAGCCCAAAGGTGGGCTTGCAAATGGGTGACATTTACTTAGACAATCACCGGAATTCTATTATTGCAGTGTGACATTCCTGATCGGTGTCTTCCAGTTGTATATCAAGGTATATCCTTTTAACAAAGGTTTGTCTGGGTTGGCTGTAATAGCTCTTAGCCAGTGGTCAGCAAACTCCTTAGTCAACAGAGCCAAATATCAACAGTACAACAATTGAAATTTCTTTTGAGAGCCAAATTTTTAAAACTGAAACTATATAGGTAGGTACATTGTTATTAACTTAATTAGGGTACTCCTAAGCTGGAAGAGCCACACTCAAGGGGCCAAAGAGCCACATGTGGCTCCCGAGCCATGGTTTGCCTACCCCTGCTCTTAGCAATATATCTTTTTAGATTTTGCCCAGAGAATACATCAGCTACCGTACCACCAAGCCACTTGAGTGAGCCAGTTTGGTCTAATGGTTAAGGAGTCGGACTCTTATCCGGGAATACCGGGTTCGATTACGCCCTCTCCTCTTCTTTCTCCATGAAGCCAGCTGGGTGACCTTGGGCTAGTCACAGCTCTCTTCTGAGCTCTCACAGCCCCACCTACTTCACAGGGTGGTCTGTTGTGGGGAGAAGAACAGAAAAGCTGCTTTGAGTCCCCTTAAATGGGTGAGAAAAGTGGGATAGAAAAGCCAACTCTTCTCCTTCTCCTCTTCCTTCTTCATAGCGGGGTTTCTTCAGAAACTTACAACCCCAGAGCAGAAAGCTGGTAACAGCCAAACCAACAACCCCCATCCACCAGCCCCAAATAGCAACTGGGACAAGCCAAAGACCCATGGGACACATGCTATCAATTATCGAATTCAATTTCTTCTGTTATTGTGTTTGGGCAGGTAGCATTAAGGGGAAGAAAGAATAGTTCAGGATAAGAAAAAAATGCATTTGCAGGATACAAAGGGAAGGGAGGAACTCCAGGGCGTTTCTGGATATTTGACAAACCACCAGGATAAAAGGGTCGAAACATGATCTGGAAAAAAGAGGCTACAGGCAACTGTCACACCAAAGCTTCATGCTCTTGTGTGTGAACTTGCTGCACATTAACTCATTTAATGAGCACTTTCCTCATTCAATAATTTAATGACCAGAGTGCTGTATGAAGTGGAGTGATTTAAGCTCCTTTATTCTCCCCAGCAAAGTACCTACTGAGTTGACAAAATTGGTAGAGTCTTAACCAAAATGTTTGGAGGGCCACATTAGGACAGACATAGAACACAGGAGAATTGAGCAGGAGAAGCAAGTTCAGATTGTGCTCATACATAACAAAAGAGAGACTCAGAAGGCCCTGGGGAAGAAGGTGTGTGTCTTTTTAATAATTACCCCTAAGGGTGCTTCCGACACAAGTAAATAAATAATTGCAGCTCATTTTCCCGGTTGCTCTTGGAAACTGACTAAAAAGCTGAACTGCATTACTTTGACCAATATAGTACAAGATCTGTACAAATCATAATTTTAATACCTGTGTCATTAGCTGTGCCAAGTCTATAAGAGGAGATTTAATAATGAAAACAGTTTTACTGAGCAGTACTTTATAAGGATTTGCAGCAAACTAGAAATTTACAGAAAAAGTACAGAGTTTGGAAAGGCTGGATAAAATCGACAGTTTTCAACGAAGAAGGTGGGAACCCACAGAATACAAAGTTATATAGAAGCTACAAAATACAAATGATATAAAAAAAGAAGGGGAAAGATGTTCATTTCATGCATGCAGTATGTCTTCAGAATGTTCTGATTTCTAGATCATATCATAGATCACAAGGTGCTTCTGCTCTCACCATATAAAATCCAGATTAAGGAAATGCAGATTTCTAAAAATCCATCATTGGTGAAATCCAGATGAAATAGGTACGGGTCTACATAAGGTCCAAAACATCCACATATGCATTGCTGGAATGGGTTGCGATGGATGCAATACATGGTTGCCATGTGGACGCTGTAGCACCGATTCTCAAAAGGATCCGGCCTCATTGCAGACCCAAGGTGCCACGGGATTGGATCATGCAGATGTCAGTCACAGGTTACAGGACATGAGAGACTGCATAGGCACGATGGGGGCAGACCAACGACTTCCTGTCCCACCCCCATCCATCCTTTATCGGGTCTATGTGCGGAAGTGTATTTTGTTTATCTGGAATTTGTGTGCAAGAACATATTGGGGACCTCGTTTTTCAGGTCTTCAACAAAACCAGTTTAGAAGGCCTCTAGACCCAATTGGGAATTAAAGGCCAGCATCTTTAAGGGGCCTTATTCTGTCCTGATGTCCAGAAGGTACCTTGTGTATGTGTGCCATATGTGTCCTTATCGGGTGCTTAATGGGGTCTTAAGTGCATGTGCAGAAATATCCACACATTCATCTGCCCCTTAAGGGAAGGAAAATGATGAAATTTCTATAGTTGACTGTCTATACCATCTTCTATCCACATCCAGAGACCTTCATCCTTTTAAGATGAATTTGTGGCAGACCTTCTTGCAATCCAAAGTGATTACAGAGTCTCTTGAACCACAGGTCTTTGCATATTGGTCAAAAGGATGAGGAACCAGAAACTGGGATTTCTAGAGGGTCTGTGTTATACCACAAAGAACTTAAAAGTTCAGTATTTTGTAGGATAGCCAGTGGGGTTAATTTTGGATATCTGATGTATCACTTCGGCACAGGGGGGATGCCAGAGTATTAAATTGCCTGAGAAACAGCAGAAAAAAGAAGCTGGTTCCCTAACCTGTGATCCACTAAACGTTGCTGAACTGTGAACCCCTGAGATCTTGTCTTTGGTCTTAGTAGCTCAGGCCAATATGAAAGGTAATTCGTCAACATTAAAAACAAAGCAAGCTTAGTTTAACCTACCTCGTCTAAGCAGGCTTGCCTGTCTATATCATAAAGCACCTTAAGAGAGATTGTATTGCTTCTAGTAAGAATGATGGCCATTCCTATTTTCTAGAATCTATTTTTATTTCATTTAGTATTGCCCGATTGGGTTAGTATTGATATAGCCAGCAGCCTGCAAACGATACATTTCAAGGTTTTGAGGACAGTAATAAGCTGGAGATTGGGCTATATAGGGACAGCAAATTCTAATCAACCAGACCATAGATGGACCACTTGCTTTGCAACATAAATTTCCAATGAATTTGAAATGCAGCTTCCTTAAGGACATATTGATACTATACTTGTTTTTACATGTTAGCACTAATAATGCATCGTTAAGGAGCTAGAAAGACTGAAAATATATTTACGGGTGTAATCAGGAGCAATGGAATAAAGAACTCTCCAATTGATTTCATTAAGAATTTTAAACCAATGAGTAAATGAAAAATTGCCTGTTCAAAGTAGTCCAGCTGCCTCAGAGGAAGAAAAACAGGATCAGTGCCCTCCAACAGAGAAAGCTAACAACATCAGTAGTTGGCATACAGATATTTTTGGATTACAGAAGCCTCAGTCAGCTGTGTTCCAATAACATCAGGAAAGGATGAGTTTGCATAGATCAATCTTTTGGCTTAATAGAGGCCCATGCACATTTGGTCCGGTACTGAATGCGGTCTCGACAAGGGGCATCCCCATGAGTTTTAGATTTGGTCCACTGAAAGCAATATTTGTGGGGTTCCCCAGGGGTCAATTTTATCTCCCATGTTATTTAATATCTACATGAAGCTGCTGAGAGAGGCCATCAGGAGATTTGGAGCGAGGTGTCATCAATATGCAGATGATACCCAGCTCTATCTCTCTTTATCATCTGAATCAGGAGAGGCGGTTGAAGTGCTTGACAGGTGTCTGGAAGTGGTAATGAGGGTCAATAAATTGAAACTGAATCCAGACAAGACAGAGGTGCTCTGTGTCACAGGGTCTCGGGTCCATGTAGTTGAGAGATATCCTGTTCTTGACGGGGTTGCAGTGGCCTGGAAAGAACAGGTGCATAACCTGGGGGTACTCCTGGACTCTACGCTGACACTTGAAGCTCAGGTGGAGGCCGTGGCCAGGAGAGGCTACTCCCAACTACAGCTGGTATGTCAACTGGAGCCTTTTCTGGACAGAGACGACTTGGCCACAGTTATCCATGCTCTGGTAACCTCTGGATTGGACTGTTGTAATGCACTCTACATGGGACTGCTCTTGAAGACAGTTTGGAAGTTGCAGCTAGTGCAAAATGCAGCCGCTAGTGTGCTGACCAGAATAGCTAGCCGGATGCACCTCATGCCGGTTTTAGAAGGGCTACATTGGCTGCCAATTTACTACCAAGCCCAATTCAAGGTATTAACTTTGACTTATAAGGCCCTAAATGACTTGGGCTCCAAATATCTAAAGGAATCCTTTCTCCCATACCGACCTGCCCATGCCTTAAGATCTGGAGGGGAGGTCCTCCTGGTTGTTCCACCACCTTCAGAAGTGAGGCAGGTGTGCACCTGGGAGAGAGCCTTCTCAGTAATGGCCTCCAGGCTCCTTCTTTAACTAGGTTCAGGAACAGCAAGCTATGCATGGGTAATGGGTTGATTTTGCGCACGAGCGCTGCGTCGCCTTGATGGGCGACATGCCTGTGGCTTCCCTGTCCAGATGCAACATGAGAAGATGAAGCACAGAATTCCTCGAGCCTGTTGTGAGTGGGGGTGCGCCCGCTGTCATGCAAAGGCGCGCACCTCCGCTAAACTGTGGCGGATTCAAGCAATGAGCTGCTTTTCCGTGCTGCTAGTAATGCCCCTTATTTTCATTGACTATCTTTGCTGTGCGTTGTGTTCGTGGAGGTGCAACCTGGTGGTGTTTCCCTGTCATCACCGCAGTGGGCAGGACAGCATATGGTGGCTTCAACCCAGCTTCCTATCAGGGGAGAGGGGGTGGAGAGAAAAAGATGCGGTTGCCCGATGCAGGGGTTTACTGTGGTTTTCATGGGGACAGGTACATTTGACTTGAACCCGTGCTCTCCTCAACCGCATGGGGATGGGTTAATTTGAACTAGAATCCATATTGAGAATGCCCTGAATCCACCCCAAAGTAAATGGAGTGCATGGGGACGCACCCTAAAGGTGGGTTTTGTGGGTAGATGATGTAGATGGAAAATGACATGCCACTTTGCTGAATTATCATCTTCGTTCTGGAATGAACGTTAATTAAAGGTTGATCGAAACATAGTTGCAGCTAAACTCACAGTCCAAAAACTTTACTGACCACGGTCTGTATGTCCAACTGTGATTCTTTTCTGCTTCTTTTATTTCAGCTTCAGAAATAAAGTCCACAACCCCCAACATTGGAAGCAAATATCAGTATCCAATGTATCCCTTAGGACTGCATCTTCTGGAAAATACATAGTCTGCCGGACAGAAGCCAACTTCTTCAACTTAACCCAGATGAGAACGAAGTATCTGCTATGTTACAACTCATTTCTCATCATACGCAACAGTTTTCAAAGAATTTCAAAGGCAACACGCAAACCAAGAACTGAACTCAAGTGAACGGCAAATTCTCAAAGCACTTCTTGCTACTCTAGGAGTGTAAGTGGAGTAGCAAGCAAAATGTCCTTGGATGTTTAAATGCCAGTGTTTGCAAGAACACTGTAGACATGCAGTAAAGCTACTGTACAGTCCAACAAGACGTTTCTTACGATGACTATATATCTCTCTTCAGATAAGGAAGTCACACATAAGCGTAAGAAACACCCTTTGGATTTGATGAGCGTCTCCATCTAATGTAGATGGACTATTATACAGTATATAGCAGTGGTTCTCAACCTTCCTAATGCTGCGACCCCTTAATGGAGTTCCTCATGTTGTGGGGACCCCCAACCACAGGGGCGGAGCAGCTGGGAGGTGGGAGGGAAGGGCGGCGGGAGGCTTGTCGCGACCCCTCTGAAAGGGTAATTCGACCCCCAAAGGGGTCCCGACCCCCAGGTTGAGAACCACTGGTATATAGTATACAATATTCAGTCATGTATGTATGCGTACTGTTTCCTATTTGGAATGTCCAAGCAGTTCACAAAAGGCATGTTCATGTAGGAACCAGGAATATACTTTTAGGGCAAACATTCCTCACTTAAGGACAACAACCAAGTAAAGTCAGAAACAGAGAATAGCGATGTGCCCAAATTGTGGTGGTGGTGGTGTAAATGATTCGTATCGAATGCAAGAAAATTTGTTTTTGGACGAATAGATCCCCTTCAAATGTGGTAGGATTTGTATCTGATACGAATGTTCAATCTCATACAAATCCCATACGAATGCATACAATTGCATTTCAATTTGAATCTGACTGAATTTTTTAATATTCGATTCGACTCAAATTCTAATGCAAGAAATGCATTCATGCACACCCCTATTATGAAAAACATATATAGCATATATGAATGCATGTAAATAGGATATGGATCCCATGCAAATGCACGCAAAGAGCATAAAAAATCCCATATAAAAATCCCATACGAAGCATCACACGAAGGTATCAAAACACTCAATTTGAATTTGAATGTCAATCTTCAAATGTGCCAACATTCTGTTCTAATTAAAATGTCTGGATTTGGCTGAATTTTGAATGTTACAAATGTTCACGCACATCCCTAAGAGAAAAGGATTCCGAGGAAAGTAGTTGCAAAGTCTACAAATAATGCCAGATGTGACAATTCCTGTATGTTGGTGGCAACAGGTATCTACCCATATTGCAATTATTTATACAGTGGTACCTCGACATACGAGTGCCCCAACATACGAGTTTTTTGAGATACGAGCCACCGAGCGAGTGATATTTTGCTTTGAGATGAGAGCAAGATTTGAGATACGAGGAATCCGTCTCTCTCCCTTCCCCTTCCGTCTCTCATCCTCAAGCGCGCGCACACCCGCTCCCTCTACCGCTCGTCGCTCGCCTTGGGATGCCACCCTGCGTCTGTTTTCCCTTCCGTCTCTCCCCCTTCCCCGCCCATCTCTCATCCTCAAGCGCGTGCACGCTCCCTCCCTCCACCGCTCGTCGCTCGCCTTGGGATGCCGCCCTGCGTCTGTTTTCCCTTCTGTCTCTCATCCTCAAGCGCTCGAGGGGCCTGGCCTCGGCTTCGGCCGCCAGCATCCAGCCCGCCCCATCGCAGCTGCCACGGCCGCTTCCTCACACCTGCGCCGAGGTCTCCCGGGGCCCTACAGGCGAGAGGTAGAGGGCACTTCCCCTTCCCCTTGCCCTCCTTTAGGTCCTGTCAGCTGCATGGGTTCGAGGGAAATGTGGAACAGGTGCACACAGAAAGAGGGAAGAAGGGATGAGGGGGTGTTTGGGGAGCTGGAACGGATTAATGGCATTTCAATTAATTTCAATGGGGAAAATTGCTTTGAGATACGAGCAATTTGACATACGAGCAAGGTTACAGAACGAATTACACTCGTATGTCGAGGTACCACTGTATATGTGAAATAGGAATGAACACGGATATCTGAAAATTTAAAAATCCTATTCGAATCCGCCAAATATCGACATTCAAATTAGAACAGGATTTTCAAATATTTTAGGGATGTGCACGGATATTCCAAAATTTGAAAATCTGAATCTGGATTGGATTTTCAAATAATTTGATTGAATTCAACATCCTATATTGCATCCGAAAATTGGGTCTATTTGTGCATATAATTTGCACTATCATGAACAAACGGGATGCAAATGGGTTCAAAAATCAGGTTTAAGTGTGCCCGACATTCGTATATTCGAGTTTGAATTAGATTTTCAAAAATCCAGATTTTTGATTTTCGAATTGATTCGGAAGTTGCAGCTAGTGCAAAATGCAGCCGCGAGAGTGCTGACCGGAACATCTAGCCGGATGCACATCACGCCGGTCTTAAAAGAATTGCACTGGCTGCCAATTCACTACCAAGCCCAATTCAAGGTTTTGACTTTGACTTATAAGGCCTTAAATGACTTGGGCCCCAAATATCCAAAGGAACGCCTTCTCCCATATCGACCTGCCCATGCCTTAAGATCAAGTGGCGAGGCCCTCCTGGTTGTCCCACCACCTTCAACAGTGAGGTTGGTGGGCACCCGGGAGAGAGCCTTTTCTGTGATGGCCCCCAGACTGTGGAATAGCCTCCCCCTTGAGGTGCGTCAGGCCCCTTCCTTATATATATTTAGGAGGGCAGTAAAGACGCACCTCTTTGCCCTGGCCTTTGGCTAAGTTGTTAATGTTCCCTCCCTCAGTACAGACATTATTATTTTAAACATGTTGTATATTGTTTTATATG
Organism: Aspidoscelis tigris stejnegeri; assembly: GCA_023333525.1. Lineage (NCBI taxonomy): Eukaryota > Metazoa > Chordata > Lepidosauria > Squamata > Teiidae > Aspidoscelis > Aspidoscelis tigris. The sequence goes on from JALMGA010000007.1 coordinate 79,134,646, forward strand.
TATGGAAATTTTTAACGTCTTTTAATGTGTATTCTGTTTTAATTTGTTGTTTTAAAGTTGTAACCCGCCCAGAGACCTTCGGGTATGGGGCGGGATATAAATGTAAATAATAAAATAAATAAAATAAATAAATAAATTCAAATGTTAAACATTCCCCATTCAAAAAAGGAACTGCACCTTCATCATCTCAGTCTTATGTTCTGCTAATCTAGAGCCTTTTTTCTCCATGTATATTTCCTATTCCCAGCCCGTGAAACTTTCTAATCTGTTTTAGGTTGTTGCTTTTTTAAAAAAAAAAAAATCAGATCTTCAATAGACATTTTTCAAGAACAGCAAATCATATTTTTTTTAAAATTTGACATATAAAGCATACATACATAAGAAAAAGATACATTAAAAAAGTGTTCCATACAAAAACAAATTAGCAATACCATCCCTGTCCCTGAGGCTCATGTTCATTTTCAGCAAAACATTCCATTTGGCCCTTAATGGGTCAGAGATGTTGAGTCCTTCCATTATTTTTTTTCTTTTCAGCAACAAAAGCATGTGTTATCAGCTCTGAGATATACAGTGGTACCTTGACATACGAGTTTAATTCGTTCCGTAACCTTGCTCTTATGTCAAATCGCTCGTATCTCAAAGCAATTTTCCCATTAATCCATTCCAGCTCCCGAAACACCACCTCGGTTGTTTTTGTTATGTACTGTACTGTATTTACATACTCGTATCTCAAATCTTGCTCTCATCTCAAAGCAAAATATCACTCGCTCGGCGGCTTGTATCTCAAAACACTTGTATGTCAGGGCATTTGTATGTCGAGGTACCACTGTAATACCATTTGGATACTGTCCACTCAGTTTTATTTTTCCACCCTTTAACTACAACCAATAACTACATCATTTGTTTTTGTTACATATGAATCATGAGCATTATATATATTTCATGTTGGAGCTTGGTATAATATTACAACATTTGGAATATCAATACTATAACAAAATATATGTTGCATTTCACTAGTCACCAGTTGCCAAAAATTTTGAATTTCTGGCCAAGCCCAGATCATATATATAAAAAAGTATCTCTCATCATGCAACCATGCCAGCAGTTTGAGCTACGATATATAACCATATTAGAAAGCTGACCTGGGGTTTGATACCATTTCTCAAGTATTTTCAATTTTGGTTCTTTTGTTCTATTTGTGTTATCCTTAATTAAGCCGGCTACTGCTTTTTTAATTTGGGTTAGGGCAATGAAGATCCGTGCAGATTTTATCAGATTTTAAGTTTTTTATCTATTGTATTATATTTCTGTTTTGATATGGTCATACGGACTAATCAATAAAATGCATTGTATTTAATATCATCTTTCCATTTATTAACTAAAGTGTGCATAGGTTTGTCTATATGCCATAGAAGATTGTGTGGAACTTGATAAATATGTCTGGGCTCTGAATACCAGGAGGTGCCATGTTTCAAGGGGGTATATTTTGATTTTCTTACATTATACTATCCTTTGCCACAAGGCTGTGTTAGTTTTGTTAAGTCCTAGTCATCTGTACAACTACAATTTCACACACATCTATAGACTTCTTTGCTGCAGAGCCTCATCACTTGAGAATGCAATAATCAATGTTGGTAAAAAACAGTAACAATATTCTTAATGTTGGCTAATTACCAAAAACATTCCTGGCACTACAAAATATATTTCTGTTCCCTAAATGCTCACCCACGGCTGAAGAGTAGAAGCTCTAAAATATACTGGGAATTCTCAAAGATTCAGAAGGTGTAACAGCTGCTATTATTAAGTTACTTCTTCGCAGCAATCCGCTAATTAACATTCTGAAAACAGAAATATTACAGCTTTGCAGAAGCTGATTTTTCATTCATTGTAATAGATGGGAACCTCACTCCAGGGAACAGGACTGGCTTCACTAAAAATTGAACTGCGTATGAATGTGTGGAAAGGCTTCTTTGCCCAGGCAAGCTATATCTACCTCCAAAATGGCAATCTATTCAACAGACAAGTTCCCTGGGCAAACAGTAGCCAGATTCAGCTCAAAGGGAGACCTCCACATATGTACATAGATAAATGCGGATACTCTCCACCTGATCTCAACTCCTGGTGACTACATGAACAAATCCATGCTCGGGACTGAACTTGGGACCCCACACTGCAAAGCAGCGAGCATAAATTACTTACCCCTTGGATTATCTAGCCCTTTGGAGTTTTTGATACTACAACTATGGTGAATCTACGGGCAGGTCTGCACTGGCCAATATACTGGGCCAGAAAGTGTACCCTTTGCATGCTGGTGTGATCTAACTGCATGATTCAATTCGAATTGAATGTTCAAATGTCCAAATTTTTACAAATAGAGAAATAACTAATGTATTCAGATCTGAACCAATTCAAACACATTCTTATCTTCTTGTACGAATATTCAATTCGTATTTGATGATACGAATGTTGACGTTTGTATGTGTCTGCGCGCATCTGTACACATCCCGTTTTTATCTCGTATGCATCCAGTTTTATCCTATACGCATCCCTACAAATGCGTACATATACGAATAAGATGCGTATGGATACGTATGTATTACGTTCATATCCGTACACGCACGAACGTCTGAATAATTTGTATGAATGACTGAATGTTAAAAAAACAAACGTATAGACATTTGATTTGAATTTGAATGTACAGATTCAATCGAATTTTGAAAGGTTCGAATATTCTTGCACGTCCTTCGGTCCCACGCTGTGTTTCCCTTAGTCTGCACCAGTTGAGTGGAAGAGATTATCTAGTGTGCTTACTGGTCCAGTATACCAGCCAGTGAAGAACCACCCTCAAACACAGTATCATTTCTCATACTATCCCATGCCTGCATCCCTAGATTGACTTACTGGTGAAAGGTACCCAACAGCTATGAGCATCTTGCCACTTAAAGTTCCCCAAATGCTATAAACAAACCACAAACTGCAACTCTGCTGCAAACCATGGAAAGGTGCTATACAAGGGGGGAAAGCCAACACAGGTGCATCACAGGTGAGCAGATGAAGGAAGAGCATCACTAACGGGCCCTCTCTGTGTGATTGACTTTTTCAGTTTCTAACCCGTTTTCAGTGGTTGATTTTTCTGTGTGAATTTTTAGTCCCCTGAGCCCTTGGGTCTTGGGTGCGCTCACTGGCCCTGGTTACACCATGATTCAATAAACATATATTCATTTCACCCGTGGCATTTCTAACATTCCACAGAACTTAGTTCTTCCAGTTTGGTCTAGTGGTTAGGGAGCCGAACTCTTATCTGGGAATACTGGGTTTGATTCCGTCCTCCCTCTTGAAGCCAGCTGCATGACCTTGGGCAAGTCACAGCAATCTTCTGAGCTCACACAGCCCCACCTACCTCATAGGGTATCTGTTGTGGGGAGAATAGAAAAGCTTTGTCAGCTGCTTTGAGTCCCTTAAATGGGTGAGAAAAGCAGGCTAGAAAAGCCAACTCAACTTCTTCTTCTTCTTCCATTGGTAAAAATGTGGAAACTGACTTAGAGCTTTATGCAAAGCTTCATTAACTTAACATTTCAAAGACACTAGATGACTGTGGCAGTATTCATTATCATATATGGTCTCCTGGGAACATATAAGACAATCTCAACTGAAACTTCAAAGTACTTGAAAGCTGAAGGAGTTCAGACATCTGCTGCATTGAGCAAAACACCTCGAAAGATTCTGCATTATCATTAAAACTGCACACCAAACACACGTGTAGCTAAATGCAATTCTCTTTGTCTTCTGTAAAACAAATAACTGAGAATTATCCCGTCAGAAGTAGAAAAACCTAAGACAGTGATGGCTAACCTTTTGAGCTCGGTGTGTCACAATTCGCAAGAAAACCTAGCTTAACTCGGGTGTTGTGTCACTTCCAGAAATATCCATAATTTTGTGATATTTGTAGCTCTAGTAAGAAAGTTATATTTTTGATATATGTATTTTATTAAAAGCAAAAATGAATAATTCTTTACATTTGCTAAATCTTCAATTGAAAGTTGGTATTTCGTACACTTCAAGAACAAGCAAGCACTACATGCCCAGGTGCCAGGGTGACCAGGTGTGTCACCTAAAAGGGCTTGGCGTGTCACCTGTGACACGCGTGTCATAGGTTGGCCATCACCGACCTAAGAGATGAAGATTTCCAGTTTGGCTTCTATAACTGATTCAAGAGTCAGACAAGGGATAGTTTACAATTTATAGTATTTTGGGTACGTATTTTGGCGATCATAAGGTCACCCTGAATTGATGTCTTGGCTTTCCTGTTTAAACAGCATTTTTTTTCTGCCACAGAGACTGATAAATCTATTCCAGCCTTTGCTCCTTTGAGGTAGGAAAACTTGTACTTATAAATAACTTTCTGCAAAGAACTTCATGTCTTTGTGTAGTTAGGTTTTTGTGAGAGATCCAGAAAGCAATGTTGAAATTGAGGCCAGCCCTTGCAGCATGAAGTATTTCTTCTAGTCAGTTTCTACAAGTCACTTCTGCCCAGTTCATCTTGTCTGCAAGTTCATTTCGATCCCCTATAAATATCCAAAAAGAAACAGTAATCACTAACAGTACAGATAAATGTTCTGCAAGCAAATGTTTCAATTATACATGCATGACTGTTCACATCCACATATTTATTAATTATTCAGACAATTAGGAGGATGAAATTCTACCGGATCGGTGGACATCATAACATTTGGTGGAGTAGTAAATACTCTAGGAGCATGTTCCAACATGGCGTAGAAAATCTATATGGTAGGGGAATGAAGATCAAGTGTGCGTTGCTATTGTTCCTATAACATAACAGACTCAAAACAAACAAATTCGGGCTACATGAGGGACAAAACCCTCCAAATCAAAGTAAAAAAACCCACTTGGTAACTGTCCTCGCCCCGAATTATGGGGCAAGAACAGGTTATCCTGGGGGCATGGGACACTCCAGGTAACGATCGCAGCATTAGCGGGTGGGGTTTTGCTGTCCCCGCTCCTAATGCTGGGATCGCAACTGTCCCCCCCCTTACCTGAGTGCTTAATTGCCCAGGTAAGCCTGACAGCTGCCCTGCAATCAGCTGAGCAACCGTCAGGGGGTTATAGCAGCTCTCATGCGCACAAGCAGAGCTTCGCTAGTGATTAAAGGAGAGATGCGAGCACAGAGCTGATTAATATGCACCTCTTTCCAACGGGCAGCTCCGAGCCTGGAAAGAGGTGCATATTAATTAGCTCCTTGTCTCTGGCAGAGCTCTGCTTGTGCACATGAGAGCTGCTATAACCCCCTGACGGTTGCTCAGCTGATTGCAGAACAGCTATGAGGCAAGCGTTTGTGGTAAATCAACCCCTTACCTGTGCGATTAAGCACTCAGATAACGGGTGTGTGGAGAAAACAGCAGCCTCCCAATGCAGGGATTTGCCACAGTTTTCATGGGGACTTAGTGCGAATCTTAATTCACATTAAGGCTGCCCCGAAGCCACACCACATGAGGGGCAGCCCCATGGGGATGTGCCCCTAGTGCAGTCAGCAATTGGATGCTGTTTTGCATTTCAAATCATGCCTTCATTGGGGTGGGAAAATCAAACTCCACCCTCCAAATTTCCCTGCCTCTCATCAGGACATGGATTCCCTTGGCAGCATTATTAGCTGTTCACCATCTGTTCCTTTTTCCACCCCAGCCTGTATCCACCCAAGTGCAACTTCAGTTCCGTATCTACAACACAATAGAGCTTCTTCCTTTGCAATAGCAGTTTCCTGCTAATTCGTACCTTTTTTCACTTTGTTCTAGTGGTTAAGGAGCTGGACTCTTATCTGGGAATACCGGGTTCGATTCCACCCTCCCCCATGAAGCCCTCTGGGTGACCTTGGGCTAGTCACAGCTCTCTTCTGAGCTCTCACAGTCCCATCTACCTCGCAGGGTGTCTGTTGTTTGTGTGTGTGTGGAGAAAACAGAAGGTTTGTCAGCCACTTTGAGTCCCCTTAGATGTGTAAGAAAAGCAGAGTAGAAAAGCCAACTCTTCTTCCTCCAAGAAGCCAGCTGAGTGGCCTTGGGCTAGTCACAGCTCTCTTCTGAGCTCTCACAGCCCCACCTACCTGACAGCGTGTTCAGTTATGGAGAGAAGAATGGAAGCTTTGTCAGCCACTTTGAGTCCGCTTAAATGGATGAGAAAAATGGGGTAGAAAAGTCAACCCTTCTTCTCTTTACTCTACCTTGGTCAGGCCCCATCTAGAGTTCTGTGTCTAGTTCTGTGGGCACCTCAGTTAAAAAATTTTTGGCAAACTAGAGCAAGTCCAAAAGAGGGCTACCAAAATGGTTAGTGGTCTGGAAACCATGCCCTACGAGGAAAGGCTGAAGGATCTAAGAACGTTTAGCCCGCAGAAGAGGAGAAGAGACATGATCGCGGTATTCAAGTATCTGGAGGACATATAAAAGCTTTGCTTGGCCCTACTAGCTTCCTGATCTATCACAGTGCCAGTTTCACAGCAGCTTGGCCGGCAATCACGCAAGGAGACCTTCCATGCACCCTCTTAAACGTCATGTAAAGGTGTCTCCCATCCTGTTTATACCTTCCTGCCTCGGCAGCCTATTTAGGAAGGAGACGTCCTGGGTCTGAATGAACGACCTAGGAAGAGTAGAAGAGATCAAGGCAACCTGGGAGTCGTGTCACCCCAGTGAGCACAGTCGGAGCATCAACGTAAGTCTTCTTTTAGTCACGTGCAGGCAGCAAAGTGAGCTCTGTCACGCAGAGGCCAAATCTGCACGTCCTTCAGCGCACTGCATATGCTTACTGACTTACTCAGTGACTCAGGCTTCTCCTTCCGGTGAGCTTATTGTCATATCTGCTATATTTCACCCTGTCGCTCTCAGCCGCCTTCCTCGGAAAAAGGCTGCAGGCATTGTTTTTACTAGTACTGCCTGTCTTGAATCATCGCTGCACCAGTAAAACACGCATAAACCCAGTGATACCCAGCCAGGGGCAAGTCTGACAGATCAGGCACCCAGAACAATGGAGGAGGAGGAGAACAGGCTCTTATGGTCCACTATACTCACCCTTTAAGGGGACTCAAAGTAGCTGACAAACCTTCAGTTCTTCTCCCCACAACAGACACCCTATGAGTGGGTGGGGCTGTGACAGCTTAGAAGAGAGCTGTGACTAGCCCAAGGTCACCCAGCTGGCTTCATGGAGGAAGAAGAGTTGTTTTTTATACCCTGCGTTTCTCACCCATTTAAGGGGACTCAAAGCAGCTGACAAACCTTCTGTTCTTCTCCCCACAGCAGACACCCTGTGAGGTAGGTGGGGCTGTGAGAGCTCAGAAGAGAGCTGTGACTAGCCCAAGGTCACCCAGCTGGCTTCATGGAGGAAGAATAATTGGTTTTTATACCCCGCTTTTCTCACTCATTTAAGGGGACTCAAAGCAGCTGACAAACCTTCTGTTCTTTTCCCCACCACAGACACCCTGTGGGGTAAATGGGGCTGTGAGCTTAGAGAGTTGTGACTAGCCCAAGGTCACCCAGCTGGTTTTGTGTAGGAGTGTGGAACTGAGCCAGCAGACTTCCAGATAAGACTCTTGACACTCTAATGACAAGACCAGAGTGGTTTACAATGTGGGGCTAACATGCCTGCATTGATCTAAAGCTGGCCCTGCTCCTAGTGACATGCACTGTAACACACAAATGAGGAATCATGGGAATGTTTTAAACATAAAAACGCCTTCCAGACAGGGAGGAATATGGCATCATTATGGTGCTGCTACAGCAGAGGACAAAACTGCCGTCACAGCTCTATTTGCTGCGCATGCATGGAGGCAAAACAGGCATCCACTAGGGATGTGCACAGATATTCGAAAATTCAAATATCCGATTCGAATCTGATGATCATCAGTATTCAAACTCGAATCAGATTTTCAAAAATTTGAATTAACACATTCAATCAAATTTCGGATATTCGAAAATCTGATACTGATTTTTGAATAATTCAACTGAATAGATCCATTTATATCGCATCCAAATATCGTGTTTATTCGCACTTATAATGTGGGATGAAAACAGGATTAATACGGAATGAAAACGCAATAAAAACGGGATGCGCAAAAATCCAAAAATCAGATACAAATGTTGCCGACATTCGTATGTTCGAGTTTGAATCAGATTTTCAAAAGTATGGATCCGGAAAATACGTATTTTGAAATTTCAGATCAAATCAAATATTCAAATCAACTTGAATTCGAATGCAAAAGATGGATTCGTGCACACCACTAGCATGTACATATGCCCAGAGATGCCCCATGCCCATCCAGGCATTTGGGACAACCAAATGTTCTGTTGCGTGCAACAGTAAAGCACGCAAAGACAGCGCCGGGCCCAGAGTAGTCTAGCTACTTGGTGGTAATCTGGGAGGCAGGATGTCCTACATTATCGCCTCCTAGTGGGACATCCAGATGGCAGCCATAATGTTCAAGTAAGAGATACACATTTTTGGCATTTGGAAATACCTAAACGTGCTGAGTGATAGCCCAGGATCCGTGTTTACTGGCCAAATGCGCACTGGAGTAAATGTTCCTCCCGATTCCCAGCGCCAGCAGAACAGAAAAGGAAAACCAGCATGTGGAAACATAAGACTTTGAACTGAGCGCAAGGAAGTCCATCTCGTATTTTAGTCTCCAGGTAGACATCTCATGGTCATGTCATCTCTAGTTTCACCAGCATGTTCCAAGGATATATATACTTATAAGCTTTCACTAAGGAATGTTACCTTCTAGCATTGTAGATAAATATCTTTCTTCCCTTTGCAATTCAGTTAAACAATGGCCTTGCTGTTTGATTTAGGACTGTAAGCAAGACATGGAAATACATAAAGGCTACAACAAGGTGATAATTAAAAAATCGACTTGCTAATGCGGAAACTAAGTGCAGTTAATGGGTGTTACTGATGTCAGTGATACTCCTGGGTTTGAATGCTTTCAAGACTACAAACTTATCCGTTCTAAAAGTCGACCATGTTTAATTCCACTTACTCAATTTCACTTTCTTCCTGTTGTGTGGCTTACAGTTGAATCTTTAAACTGCTGTACACAAATAAAAGCTTCCCACTGATGAAGTTAGCAATTCATGGTACTCTTTAGTTAAGCTACTGCGGAAGTAATAATTTTATTCCTGAATAACAGCAGCGTCGCGAATTCTTCCAGGTTGGTGAAGAGAACCACATCCATCCATGAACACATGGATTGATCTTTTTTCTTGAGGAAACAAAGCGATTTTCAACATTAACTTTTATGTAACACTATGGGTGCATTCCCAAACAGATAGTGGGTGTTTTTCCACTGTCACTAAAAGTACCCATTAAGTACCCATTAATGGGTACTTCTAGTGACAGTGGTGAGTGCTCAAAGCAACTTGAATAAGGTCTCAAGGCAACTTCGGAGATTAGCATAGGCTCCAAAGACAAACCCCTTTCGAGAGCAACACCCACTGTCACTAAGTACCCATTTTAGCACCCATTAAGGACCCATTTGGCTGAGAGCCAGATGACCCCATTTCTACCACAGACCCCATTAGGGACACATTTGTTTCCTCCACAGCTAGGGAAATCCGGATCATAATGGGTCCTTCAGGACCTATAACCTGGATTTCGTGTAGACCTCATTAAAGGAGCTGGGAGCTGCCTGTTCCCTTCAGGCATGGAAAGAGGTGCATATTAATGAGGCTGACTCATCTGTGCTCATAAGGAGCTAATTAATATGCACCTCTCTTGCATTGCTCTCGAAAGGGGTTTGTCTTTGGAGCCTATGCTAATCTACGAAGTTGCCTTGAGACCTTATTCAAGTTGTTTTGAGCACTCACCATTCCCAAAGGTGTTTTTTTTTAGCTGCTTCTAAGTTTTTTTATTTTTTATCTTTTGAACAATTTGTAACATTATACAGTAACTATATATTTTCACAATCAATAAAAAAGGAAAACAATAAAAACCATAAACAATATCAACTATGACAAAACTAAGGTTGTGGTACACAAGATATTAACCTTTTCACAATTCTTGATTTAGCATTATTGGTAACTGGTAGAGGATATATATAGCATTTACATGGATTAATAACATTGTCTCACTGCTGGATTTGGAAATACTCCACTTTACTTAGCAAAATGGGAATGCAAGTGGTAATTTAGGAGAGGGAACCATGCTTTAAGGGCATTCTCCTCAGTTTCCCCTGACCTGATGAGAAGGTGTGATTTCCTCCGCTGTAGTCCCCTCTTCCCCAGGTTCATCATTACAGGCTAAGTCTCTGCTATCCACCCCTTTTGCCTCACTCCCTGCCATTTCACACTGCTCTGATCTACCAATCTACCACAAAACACCATTATCGGAATGGAAAGCGATCTTTAATCTTCTACTGCCTTGCTAACTTGAGAACAAAAACTGCTGCCAAAGGACTCCATGATCTGATGCAGGGCTGCTTTACATAGAGGGTGGGGTTTGAATTGCCCGCCCCAAGGAAGTCAAGGTATGATGGTGCCCAATTGCTGACTGCATGGGGAGGGGCTTCTGCAGAGAGGAGGAGGGAGGGGAGGGGTTTCTCTCCTGCCAGGCACTGAAGAATAGAGAGCGAGTCTGCATTATAAGGCAACAGTGGGAACACAAAAACAGACTTCGCTGCTGATTTTTAAAAAATGATTTAAAAAGCAGATTAAATTGCCAAGTGGGAAGACATTTGTTAAGATGCACTCATGTTATTTTGCACATCACTTAAAGTCAGGCGCATGTAATGTAGAAGCAAAGGACAAATGACTGTGAAGTTGACGAAACTGTTGGCAACCAACCAGTTTCCATTACAGCAAAGTGTTGCCAGATAATTTCTTCTTGTGCAAACTATGGCTGTGATTCGCAAACCGCTCAAACAGATGTTCTTGCGGCTAATTTTAAACTGACCTAATGCCACTGATGTTAATCAAATATAGCTTGCTTAATTACAAAAACGCAGTTTTCAGTGGAATAACCAGAGCCATTCTGATTTATATAAGTCAGCCAAGATCCAAAGAGTTACTTCTTGGGCAAGGAAGAACTCCAGAATATGGAGAAGAAGAAAAGACACTCTGTCCCCTGTGAACTGCTCTTTTAAAAAATACCTCCCCTCTATTTGAAAAACGGTTCAGTCTAAAGCAAAATGAGCAGGCAGCTTTTTAAAGATAAGGCCACACTGGCAATATTCTTGCCTTTACCAGAATGCAGGCAATATTTTCCATGCCTATGTGAAGAAAAATTTTTTTGAGTGCTATTTGGTTCTATTCAAAACCCTAAAATCCAGATTTTCAAAAATTGATTTGAATCCAAATTATCCAGATCCGTGCTTTCAGAAATCCGATTCGAACTCAAAAATATGAATGTTGGGAACATTTGCATCCGATTTTTGAAATTGTGCACACCCTGTTTTTAACGTGTTTGTATCCTTTTTTGCGTCCGGTGTTATAAGCACAAATAAACACGATATTCAGATGTGATATACAACGTCCTATTCAGTTGAATTGTTTGAAAACCCGTATCAGATCTTCAAAAATCCCAAATCCGTTTGAATGTTTAAATTCGGATTTTCAAAAATCCGATTTGAATTCGAATGTTGATATTCACCGAGTTCAAATCGGATTTTTGGATTTTCAAATATCCGCGCACGTTCCTACTAGAGGACAACAACTCTCTGTCACAGATCTGCAATTTCAGCCGCTTGCTGTATTGGAGTCTCCCGAATCCTGCGGCAGGTATAATGCACGTGACCTAGTGGCAGCATCGCAGTTCATGAGAGGCAGAAATAAATTTTAATAAATAGAGATTCTGGTACTTATTAAAAGAAGTCGACAGAATATAAATGAATTATCCCAAGAATGAACTGTCTCTATTTGGAACTAAGTCCCACTAAATTCACTGAATAAGATTTACTCTTAGATAAGTGGCTGCAGGAGCACACCTTAAGAACGACTATTGGAGGGCATAATCCTGTATCTACTTCCATCTAAGAAGCCCTGAGCAGGGCTGCAGTTCTCGTCATACTGAATTGCCAGCAGACTCTTAAACGCACAGCACCAGGGCTGCATTTTATTATGGCAAGCAAATCTTGTCTTTAGTGCTCAGACAACCAGTTTCGTTGGGCAGGCCTAACACTGGCCACATATTCCAACTGCATTCCAGTCATGTTCATTTGTGTGGTCTAGATCTCAAATAACAGAAGAAGAGGAAAAAGAAGAGTTGGCTTTTCAACCCCGCTTTTCTCACCCATTTGAGGGGACTCAAAGCAGCTGACAAAACTTCTGTTCCTCTCCCCACAACAGAGAGCTCAGAAGGGAGCTGTGACTAGCCTAAGGTCACCCAGCTGGCTTTGTGGAGGAAGAAGAGTTGGCTTTTCTACCCCACTTTAAGGGAACTCAAAGCGGCTAACAAACCTTCTGTTCCTCTCCCCACAGCAGACCGCTCTGTGAGAGCTCAGAAGGGAGCTGTGACTAGCCTAAGGTCACCCAGCTGGCTTTGTGGAGGAAGAAGAGTTGGCTTTTCTACCCCACTTTAAGGGAACTCAAAGCGGCTGACATACCTTCTGTTCCCCACCCCACAACAGAACACCCTGTGAGGTAGATGGAGCTGTGACAGCTCAGAAGAGAGCTGTGACTAGCCCAAGGTCACACTGCTGGATTCGTGGAGGAAGGAGAGTTTTATTACATACCTCAGTTTTCTCCTGCTGTAAAATTTCTCCTGGATTCCATGAGAGGAAGGAGAAGGAGAAGAAGAAGAAGGAGAGTTGGCTTTTCTACCCCACTTTAAGGGAACTCAAAGCGGCTGACAAACCTTCTGTTCCTCTCCCCACAACAGAACACCCTGTGAGAGCTCAGCAGAGAGCTGTGACTGGCCCAAGGTCACCCAGCTGGTTTCAGAGGGGAGTGTGGAATCAAACCCAACATTCCCAGATAGGAATTCCCAGTATTCCTTAACCACTAGGCCAAACTAGAGATTTCTTGTGTTTCTTCAATGATCTGCCATTTTTATTCACTTTAAAAAAAATCCTCCCTCCGTAGATTGGGCGGATTGCCAGAGTGGCCCCTAACCTCACACCCAGCCGTCCTGGGCGACCCCTCGATGTTCTCTGGTGCCATAGGGAGTCACGGCCAGCTCTTTGCGGACCGCAGGGGCATCTCCACGAGCACCGTGAAAGCAGTTTTCTGGGCAGGGATAGCAAAGCGGTTTGCCATTGCCCACCGCCCTGGAGAGGCTGGCTGAGAGCAATCGAACCGGCGATGCTCCGCTTCCCGGGACACGCAAATCCCGCAGCCCTCCGGAGCAGGATCCAAGACCCCGCGGCAACTAAGTCCGTCCCCCCGCCCCCGTGCAGCAGGGAGGCGGCTGACCTAGCAGCCCGTCGGATCGCCCGGAGGGATCGGAGCCAGAGAGAGGCGCTGCTGACCGTGGGTGGGTACGGGGGCGGGGTGGGGGGTTGAGGTGAGGTGGGGGGGGGGGCAGTTAAACACCCTGCTATCTCCACCTCCAGCCTCTCATCTCCACCCCATCCCCGGACCAGGAAAGGCTCCGGCGCTGACTTACCAGGAAGGGAGCGGCAGGCAGGCAGGCAGGCAGGCAGGCGGAGACGCCGGACCAGCCCAGAGCTGCTCCGATCGGCCCAGCTTGCAGGTCGCCGAGGAGGTTCACCTGCGCCATCAGCACCAGCCGGGCGGCGACGCGGACGCCACCTGCACGCACCACCACCACCAGCAGCAGCAGCGCGGACGGACGCGGCGCATTAGCAGCAGCAGCAGCAGCAGCGTGCAGGGAGCGCGCACAGCTGCGCCTCGGCGGCCGGCAGGTTGCGCGGATCAGGAAATTAGGGCAGGCGGGCGGGGATTGGAGGCGCCCGAGAGCCAACCAGCGCCCACCCGCCCGGGGGTGCCTGCCTGCCTGCCTGCCTGCCGTCGCCGCGCAGCCCCCGGGGAGGAGAGGGCGGCCCGGCGGCTGCATCGGCGGCGCGCCTTCTCATAAGAGCGCCGGAGAGCCGCCCTTTCTCTCTCCCCCCCCCCCCACGCCGTGCGCCTCCCTCGGCCGTGCACACGAGCTGCTCCCGGCTCTGCCACACCGGACCAACCGGTGCATTGTGCGCGCGCGCGCGTGCGCGTGTGTGTTAACCAGCCACCCAGCCGTCCATCAGTCACCTGCCTGCCTGCCTGCCTGCCTGCAAAGCGCCTGCTGGATTTTAATTGCCGATTCGTGTTTTTTTTTTCCCTTGGGATACACGCGCGTCTATTCCGCTTCTTTGGGACCGGTCTGCACCAGGCGCCACGCGAGCCCGCGTCTTCTTGGCTCTGACGGGAGGGTGCCCTTAAAAAAGGAAGGGGGAGCGCGAGGCGAGCGAGCGAGCGAGCGGAGGAGGAGGCGGAGGACGCGGCGCTCTCCTCCCCGAACGCCGCCGCCGCCGCCGCCGCGAACTTGCTGCGCGAGCAGCAGACGCCGCCGCCACCGACGCGACGGGCGCTGCTGCGCGATGGCCACGTTCTTCTCCCCCGGCGGGGGGCTCTGGCTGTGGGTGCTGCTCGCCCTGGCGGGCTCCCCGGGGGCGCGAGGTGAGTGTGAGGGGACTTAAGGGGGGGGGGGGCAGTGGCGCTCCTCCCCGGCCGTCGTGGGCAGCCTTTTCCTCTGGAAACCCCACAGAGGGCGAGGAGGCGGCGGCGGCAGCCTCCTCCTCCTCCTCCTCCTCCTCCTCGCGCTCTGTGGGGTTTCCACGCCAGCCTTGGCTCACTGACTGACTGAGGGGAGTGCGGGGGGGGGGGCAGGCCAGGTCTCCTTTCTCTCCACAGTGCCCTGAGTGTCGACAGCCGCACCGGCCCCCGGCGCGCGCCCTCACCGCTGTAACAAAGGTCCCTTTTCTCCGTGCCGTGTGGTGGCTCCTCCGGAGTCGAAGGGCGGTGGGTGGGGAGGTGTGTGTGTGAATGTGTGTGTTTATTTCTGTCAGGAGGCGAGCAGACACGTTGCTCGGAGGATTGGGGGGGGGTCTTTTTAGTGTGTGGTACCGGCGTGGACGTGGGAGCCCCCATTCGTTAGGCCTCGTTAGGAGGGCTGTGAGGGGCGTTCTTTGTTACCTGGTCTCTTTAAATATGGGACCCCCCCCCTTCAGTGCCTTCCAGGGAGGGGAGGGGCTGCATCTCCCTGGCTTGAGGGGCTGGAGCTGACGCACCTGTGGCAACTCTGGGAGTGGGCCGTGAACTCGAAGCCCTAGTTGCACCTGCGCCCAGGTGTATGTGGTTAGGAGGGATGATGAGGAGCTGAAAGTTGAGTTGTGGAAAGAGCTTGATGGGAACTCAGGCTGGATAAAATGGTGGAGCTCCGTGGGACTCAAATTCCTGGACTCCGGTCTGGCCTTAGCCAAGGACCAAATGGCGCAGACGTTGTTATGAAAATACACCTGTGGTTGGCGCACTTGCGCGGCCCTTCGAATAGTTTGTGTGTCTCTGTGTCAGACCCCAGAGGCTCCTTAGTACAGCAGCATTTGTCTAAACTTACCTTGTTGGGCGTGTGCTTTACCATTAGGTGCCAACAGCGCGTGGATGGAAACTCCGGAGCCTGGCCTTGCCTTCGGCATATGTTAAACCAGTTTGTTCATGTCTCTAAGGAAGATTCAGCATTGACCAGTATACAGAACAGCAGGCGTACAAGGAGCCTCCCCTTCTAAGGGAAGGCCCCATGTGGAGACCCAAGCAGTAAGATTTGGGTGGGGGCCCACTTAGGCTACACCCCTGTAGCCCCCCACCATCTTAGCTGGTCCAGTGCACTGCCACTAGCCAGAACTCGAATGAGGAGACACGAGGACAGCATATAACTTGACCCTTAAGTCAAGTGTTTCGCTTCTTCCAACAAAATACTCTTGGGTCGTGGTCACACTTAAGGTTTAATCCAGCTTCAGTCCACTTTCAGAGCAAGAAAATACATCAGCAAAGTGACAAGCTGTTTTCTTTCTGTTTTAAATAACTCCGAAAATTCACCTTTGGGATAGGTGACGTGGAAAGAAACTTACTGGTCACTTTGCTGATGTGTTCTCTGTTTGGAACTGGACCCAAGTTGGATTAAACCTTAGGTGTGATCACAGCTTTGGTGTTCACCAAGAAAACAAAACGACTTGGCCCAAAATTAATGCGTCTGGAGCCTTGTGGCTGCTTTGTTGCAAGTGGGCGTGTGATACTAGTATTGAACAATATGACTTCATTGTTTTGTATCTCCTTGGCCATTAGCCTCTTGAAATTAGCCACTGAAGATATGAAATACATGCTAGCACACTAGAGTAAATCATCTCCGCTCTGTATTTTCCTGTGAAGCTTGTATAAAACTGCAGGGTAGATCAAATGCACGCTTGTAGAGATGCCTCCGGAGCGTCTTGGCCTTGGAACAACAAGACTCCCTCTGAGCAAAGAAGCAATAAAGATATTTCTCCTTTGAAATTATTCATAACTGTGGGATTCATTTTGTAATTACAATACTGCTAGAATAGTACATAGATAATGTGTTCATCAAAATAGGGGCTCTGGATCCTCTGAAGAATATCCAAGTTGTTTTTCTTAGGTGGGAGCAAAACCCCAAAATTGAAGTGACATAGAATGAGGTTGTAGGATAAAACCGCTTTGCATAGTATGCTTTTAGTAAGGTAACTTGTATCTAGTGTTGGTTTAGCTGCTGTTGAGTATAGCAATGCTCTGCAACTCATGGAAGGATACAGTAGAAGTGGAAAAAGCACAGAAAAGGGTAACCAAGATCAGAGAACTGGAACACCTCCCTTATGAAACCAGGCTACAATATCTAGGCCCTAAAAGATGGCATTTAAGAGGGGGCCTTATATTTCTGGAGGCCAGTTGCGAGTAGACAAAGGTTTTGACTTTTGTCTTCTGCCTGAGGATGTCCATAAGCAAATCGGTAGACAGATTATGTGTGAGACAGGATGCTGGACTAGATGGGCTGTGGCCTGATCTACAGGGCCCATGGGGTAGTGTGATGAACTAGTGAACTAGAAGAAGAAGAGGAGGAGGAGTTGGCTTTTCTACCCTGCTTTTTTCACCCATTTAAGGGGACTCAAAGTAGCTGACAAACCTTCAGTTCTTCTCCCCACAACAGACACCCTGTGAAGTCGGTGGGGCTGTGAGAGCTCAGAAAAGAGCTCACGCCCAAGGTCACCCATCTGGCTTTGTGAGGGAGGGCGGAATCAAACCCGGTATTCCCAGATAAGAGTCTGGCTCCCTAACCACTAGATCAAACTAGCTAGAAGTAATGCCCAGAACTCAAAGGTAGTTTGATCTGGACTGCATGGTGTTCATTATGGTGGTAGGCTAACATTTTGGCACAAAACTGCTGAGTTAGGCTTGGCCTTGTGCAAATGCCAAAAGCTCATAGTAAATTTTTCAAAACTAACTTGTTAAAGGCCCTTGAACTTCTTTCTACAGTTAAAGTACTTGGTGCTCCAGCATGACCCTTAGAAAGATTTACTTGTAGTTCTGGGAGTCTAGATAGTCTTTTCTGTGAAACATGATAGGCTATTAACCATTACACCACAACACTGGCACTAGAGGAAATCTTGTTTAAATTTAGGAGTTGTGTGTGCTACAAGGCCTTCCCCCCTTAGGATAAAGATGGAATTCTAAACTTGAGGTACAAGCCTTCCCTCTTTTGAAGTTATCGTTTCTTGTCGGCCACCTCAGGTCATTACAAAGTATGCTGAATACAATGTCAGAGAAATAGCCTTGTTAGTCTAATTTGAAAAGTCTAGCAAGGTAGTTAGTAATACTTGGAGACTAACAGTTGGTACCATGAGCTTTCGTAGACACATCTACTTCTTCAGATGCTAGGGGGCCCAGTGAGCACTTCTACTTCAGATGCTGGGGGGCCCAATGGGCACGTCTACCTCTTCAGATGCTGGGGGGCCCAATGGGCACGTCTACCTCTTCAGATGCTGGGGGGGCCCAGTGGGCACGTCTACCTCTTCAGACTCTAGAGGGCTCAAAGGGCATGTCTACTTCTTCAGATGCAAGGGGGCCCAGTGAGCACGTCTACTTCAGATGCTGGGGGGCTCAATGGGTACATCTACTTCTTCAGATGCTAGGGGGCCCAATAGGCACGTCTACCTCTTCAGAGGCTAGGGGCCCAGTGGGCACATCTACTTCTTCAGATGCTAGGGGGCCTCAAAGGAGAAGATGTGTCTATGAAAGCTCATGCCACCAACTCTTCTCCTATTAGTCTCTGAGTGCTGCTAACTACCTTGCTGGAGTATGCTGAATACAAATTAAACAAGCAAAACCAACAAACATGTTCCAAGCATAGAGAGAGGATTCTTCACTTATAAGTGGTTTAGTTTAATATTTGGCATGTAATCTTCAATCTAATGCTTGTCGTCATAAGAAGTTACCTTCTAGCAGAGCTGCTAATAAATGCAATCCTCAGCAGCTGAAAGTGATTGTAGGTGGGCTTGCTCCTTTTCTGCTACTCCTTGGAAAACAAGCAAGGAATGAGTGCAGTTGTGGCTAACCTTTGATCATCCAGATGTGATTAGAATACCTGTAGTTCTAGGTTTTCGCCCTGCTGGCTGAAGCTGAGAATAGTTTGACTCCATCAACGTCTTAAAGCCCACAAGTGGTCCCAACCCTTAACTGGTTGGTCTGATTCCTAACTGTCAAGAAGCAGCAAGAACTTCTTTTGGAGCTTTGTCAGTAGTCAGCTTAGAATACCACTTGCTCTTTTAGTAACTGCTAAAAATAGGTGCTCTTTTACTTAACCTTGAAGTGACAAAAGTAAACATTAAAATGATGCAATAAGTCAGAAGAGTCTTGCATCATGGCACCACTTCCTTAAAAAGCTGGTATCATGTTTCCCTTTGTTCTGAGACAAAAGAGCCTATATCTATACACTGAGATTTTTTTAAACTATAGTTCAGGACAGTTTGGTAGGTGAGAAAAGGAGCAAATACCTCCAAGTATAATCTCCCAGAAGCAAGAAATTCACAGCTAGAATAGCATGCAAAATTCTGTATATGCAGGCCTAGAAACTCCAAGAAAAATAACTGGAAGGGTCCTGTCTGGAATCATGCAAAAGGACATTGCCTGTAAGGCTTTAACTGTGTTGGTTTGTTTTTTATTATTTATTTTATTATTTTATTTATATTTCTATCCTGCCCCATACCCGAATAGAGTTGGGTTAGAGGCCTGTATTTTGGCGCATGGATGGTTTGCTGCTGTCTGCATGGTAGCTGAAGTATCACAACTTAGTGTAGTGCCAACTAAACTTTTGATAGTGTGTTGCAAGCAACAGGCCAAGATGTTTTGTAGTGGCTTGATGTACAGCTGGTTGACCATTGTGAGAACAAGCTCCTGAACAGAATGGACTGTTGGTCCAGTCCAGCAGGGAGCATTTTGTGATGGTAAGTAAAGCATCCTAGATATGCTTATGCTGTCCATATTGTTGGGGTATTTTTCCACTGTCACTAGAAGTACCCATTAAGTACCCATTAATGGGTACTTAATGGGGACTTCTAGTGACAGTGGGAAAAAAACCCTTTCATTCCTCCAGCTTTTTTCAATGAAAATTCTTGCCATTGAGATATGAGGTGCACTCCTTTGCAGGACATGGTGGCCACCCCCTCATCGTTCAGAAACTGACCCATTCCGCAGAGCAGTGTGTGAGTGATGAAACCTGAATTATGGGGATGGGGGGTTTCCACTAGTACCCATTAGGAACCCAGAAATTAGGCCCAGACCCCATTTCCACTGCAGACCCCATTAGAGACACATTTAATCCGGATCTACTAGATCTGGATTAGTTGAAGGACCTATTCCTTAGATCTAGATCATCTTAGATCTGGATTAAGGGAGGTCAGTGGGGGGGAAAACCCTAAAAGTGCCTCAAACAGAAGGCAGCCTGCCTTTTACAAGCATGTGTTTAAGGAAATACAAGCCTCCCTTGGTCGTAGCACGCATTATAAAACCAAAGCTGAGATTCCTGTTGGTAGTGTGGTTTCCCTTGGATAATACAGGGCCATGGATCTTTCCCAGAGGTCTCCAGATATTGATGTCACCATTACGCATGAGCTCTCCTCTTGCATGAACCGGTAAAAGAGATGCCGTGTTCTGTCAAAATTCTTATTGTTACTGGGTATTGCTGAGATACAGTTGACCCCTGGTTGACCTGTGTGGGCATCTCTGTGGTTTGTCATTGCCTACTTCTGGGAAGAACCTGGGGATCAGATAGGTGACCCTCTGCTTTCCTGGAAGTTTGGTTTGCCACTGAACTACAGCCTCCCTCCAAAGGATTTATCCTGGGATCTATGTGAAATTTAACTTCTGGCTCTTAAAGCTTAGGAAAGATCCTTACCTGTTTGCAGAAGAGTGCCACCCAGTAAAGTAAATTGCCTGCAGATCTCATAAGATGTAAATTAGCTCCAGTTCTTTAAGACCATGGTTGTTCATTGACTTTTCAGCTTAAAAGTTCAGGCATCGCAGGTGGGATGTGGCTGTCCTATCTGGTATAGTAGCCACAAACAATGATTCTCTCTTGACTCTCAGCACAGCTTGTGCTTGTCTTTCACACGCTGCCCAAGCTCTCTGCACTTTTTCAGCAGCCATTTGTACAATGTGCATAACTGTCAACGTTGTGCTGTGTGTAGTTTGTGGTCCAGAGAGCAATGTGCAGAACAAGAGTTTCTCATCCATTCAGATGCGCTGCAGAAACCTGTAGAGTATGATGATTTTATAGTACTCTTGATTTCTCGGGAGGCGTAGGGTTTTTTTTTCCACTGACCTCCCTTAATCTGGATCTAAGATGATCTGGATATAAGGAATGGGTCCTTCAGCTAATCTGGATCTACTAGATACCAGATGTACCCGTGTATATCCGGTATCTAGTGCGGCACCCACTGCACCATGTACAGTGTTGGGCCCAATAGCAATGGGTGCTAGCCTGCCCACAGTGGAAACACCGGAGCGATTTGCCACAAACTTTGAAGATTCTCCAGAGCCTTTGACAAAGGTCCGTAGGATTGGCGTTGCTCTCGCGTGGGGTCCTCTTTGGAGCCTGTGCTATTGTTTAGAGCCAGCGTTGGAGATTGTACACAGGCTTCAGAGGTTTGGGTTTTTGGGGGGGGGCTCCCCAGAGCCCCCCGCCAGGCCCCATTGCCCAATCGTGGTGGAAATGTGCTCCATATAATCCGGATTTGATGGCTGAAGACCCCATTGTAGACCCCTTTAATGGGGTCTACAGGAAATCCGGATTATAGGTCCTGAAGGACCCATTCAATCCGGATTTCCCTAGAACTGGTGGAAACAAATGTGGCTCTAATGGGGTCTGTAGTGGAAATGGGATCTTCCTGCTCTGAGTCTAATGGGTCCCTAATGGGACCCATTAAAAAGAATAGCTCTTGTAGCCTATCAAAGCATCTGATCAACTCAAAGGCACAGATAGTGGCTCGTGCAATATTTTTAAATAGTACTAGCATTCAGGATCCAAAATTCCTTTGTGTGATGTGCATTATTTCACAATATTGTACAAATAGAAGCTTAACACAGGCCCCAAGTGTTTTTTTTTTCTGACATCCACCCTAACCTGTGACCAGAGTTACTCCAAAAAGTAAAATCTATCTAGGGACGGCACCGCTTGCCGGCTGTCTCTTTTCTGTGTTATGGTATTGCAGCAAACTTTAATGTCTTAACAGTGAGTTTGGTCTCAAGCAGCATTTTTTTCCCATAGATATGTTTGCAAAGCTTACCAGGAGGATGGTTTCTTCCTCTTTTCATAATTGACTCAGAAGCCTTCAGAATGTTGGGGAGCTGATAAATAATTGTTCTACTATGCAAAGTGAGATTGTTTTTGTTCCTTGCTCAGTCCTTGCTTGTAAACCTGTTGGGCAGATTGATATCTCTGCTTTTTAAAATCTTGGTGATGATCTTTGATCACGGCAAATATTGAACACGACTCTCTTCAGGTTGTCAGCAAGGGATTTTTGCCTGGACAGAACTGTTCTCCTTAGGTTTAACCTTCAAGACAAACCCAGCTTTACCCACACATAACTCTGCAGTTTGGTCTGTCGGTTAGGGACGTGTCTAGGGACTTGTCCCTAGCTTATCTGGGAATACCGGGTTCGATTCCACCCTCCCCCATGAAGCCAGCTGGGTGACCTTGGGCTAGTCACTGCTCTCTTCTGAGCTCTCACAGCCCCACCTACCCCACAGGGTGTTCTGTTGTGGGGAGAAGAATAGAAAAGCTTTGTAAGCCGCTTTGAGTCCCCTTAAATGGATGAGAAAAGTGGGGTAGAAAAGCCAACTCTTCTTCTCCTCCTCCCTTCTTGTCCTTCTTCCTCCTTCCTTCTTCCTCCTCCTGCTCCTTTCTTCCTCCTTCTTTCTTCTTCCTCCTTCTTCTTCCTTCTCCTTCCTCCTCTTCCTCCTTTCTTCCTCCTTCTTCCTTCCTCCTTCTTCCTTCCTCCTCCTCCTTCCTTCTTCTTCCTCCTTCCTTCTTCTCCTCCTCCCTTCTTCTTCCTCCTCCTTCTTTCTTCTTCCTTCCTTCTCATCCTTCCTTCTTCTTCCTTCTTCCTTTTTCTTCCTCCTTCCTCCTCCTTCTTCCTCCTTCTTTCTTCTTCTTTCTTCCTTCTCCTCCTCCTCCTCCCTTCTTCTTCCTTCTTCTTCCTTCTCCTCCTCCTTCCTTCTCCTTCTCCTTTCCTTCCTTCTTCCTCCTTCCTTCTTCTTCCTCCTCCTCTTCCTCCCTTCTTCTTCCTCCCCCTTCTTTCTTCTTTCTTCCTTCTCCTTTCTTCTTCCTCCTTCTTCCTTCCTTCTCCTCCTTCCTTCTTCTTCCTCCTCCTCCTCCCTTCTTCTTCTTCCTCCTTCTTTCTTCTTCCTCCTTCTTCCTTCTTCCTCCTTCCTTCTCCTCCTTCTTCTGTCTTCTCCTCCTCCCTTCTTCCTCCTCCTTTCTTCTTCCTTCTTCCTCCTCCTCCTTCCTTCCTTCCTTCTCCTCCTTCCTTCTTCTTCCTTCTTCTTCCTCCTCCTCCCTTCTTCCTCCTCCTCCTCCTCACTTCTTCTTCCTTCCTTCTCATCCTTCCTTCCTTTCTTCTTCTTCCTTCTTCCTCCTTCCTTCTTCTTCTTCCTCCTCTTCCTCCTTCTTCCTCCTCCTTCTTTCTTCTTCCTTCTTCCTTCCTTCTCCTCCTTCCTTCCTTTCTTCTTCCTCCTTCCTTCTTCCTCCTGCTCTTCCTCCCTTCTTCTTTCTCCTCCTTCTTTCTTCTTTCTTCCTTCCTTTTCCTCCTTCCTTCCTTCTTCTTCCCTCTTCTTCTTCCTCCTTCCTTCTTGAGTGTAGTAGAGCCTAATTCAGAAGTGTCTTAAGATGATCAAACCCACAAGCCAAATCTGCAGGCATACTGCCCAGAATGAAAGTCTGTTTGGTAGGCAGAGAGGACATGGGAACACAAGAAGGGAAGTAAGTGAGCTGATGGACAAGGGACCACTGGCTGGTTGTTTCTTCTGCTGTTCTACTTGTGGAAAGTCATTCTGTACAGACCTCTTGGGCAGACTTTCTAGGTGGTTTGCAGCCCATGAATACTTTATGGCAGAGGATGTTTCTCTTCTACAGTGTGTTAAAGAAAATGTGCAGGCTAAAAACATTTGTGGCCTGATTTAAAAGTCTGTGGTTGGGACAAATCTGTGGTTTGGGACAAAAACCATTGGTGCTTGGAATATGTGAATCAACCATTGCACATTGAGGGAAGATTGTTAGATAAGAGAAGTGTTTCCCACCAAATTATCAGAAGATTATATAGGGTCTAGTCCTAGCTCTATATCCATATGCATTTGATGTACCTGTATCTGTCTCAAAGGTGCACCTAACTGGCTTATCTCTCAATCCAAGGTACAAGGGTAACGTGTGACGAATCTCAATTCCAGTGTCATAATGGCCGCTGCATAACTTCCGTATGGAGATGTGATGGAGACGAAGATTGTTCTGATGGCAGTGATGAATTATCTTGTGGTAAGAGCTTGCATGGTTATTGCATCCGTGTCTAGAGAAGAAGATGTTTTAGCAGATATGGCCTCCAGGTTGGAGACATGAGCAAGATTCCTCTGAAGGCCACTTGCAGGAAGTTGAGAGCAGGTGGAGGTTTTGCCTTTGTAGCCCAGAAGCAATTGGGGGGCCACTGTGTGAGACAGGATGCTTGACTACATGGGCTGTGGCCTGATCCAGCAGGGCTCCTCTTATGTGGCTGTTGGGCTTGGAGCTTCCACAGCCGAAAGTATGCTGTTCACAGGAAAATGATGCAAGCTCAATCTTATTAATACATCCCATTAATTTGAATGAGGTTGTATTTTGTCTCCTACAAGTGGGTTGGCCTCCTTTATCGGTGGCTGTTTTAAAGATACCATGCCTGTAGAGTAAGGGTGGCCAGCATGCTTCTCCTCAGATGACAGTCGCCCCGGGATGATTGACTTCAACAACATCTGGTGGCCCACAGGTCATCCACCTTCCTCTGTCCAGGAAAACAAGTGGTTGGAATGGGATAGACATTGAGAAGGCAAATCGCAACATAGCAGTTTGATAGCATCGTTGTGCAGTATCGGTACCTCACCCCCCTCTACACAGCGTCTGAAAAGTTCAAAGAGACTGAAGAATACCAACTGTGTCTTGGATGCTCCACCTCCCTTCCACTCTACTGCAAATCTGAGGGGCCATTTTGGAACATCTAAAACATCCAGATACATGCCTTTCCTTGCAGTGGAGTGTACCTTGCAGAGCAGGAAAGGCTGCCTCCATATGCATCCTGGGTATATCCTCCAGGCTGGGGAGACAGGCAGGATGCCTCTAAAGGCCATTTGGTGGGACTCAAGAGCAGGTGAGGGTTTTGCTCTTGTCTTCTGCTTGAGATGCCCAGAAGCAATTTATGGGCCACTGTGTGGGATGGGATGCTGGACTAGATGGACTGTGGCCTGATCGAGCTGGGTTCCTGTAATGTTAAAGGCTAACCTGGAGATAGTGTACCACTGTTCTCAAGATCTTATACAACCAGCTCATCACTGCTCTGCCTTTCACTGTGAGGCATCTTGTTCAGTTTATAGATGTATGCATATGTTTAATCAAGTAAACATGTGCAGTCTACTTTATGTGAAGCTGATGATCTTGGTACTTTTTGTACTGTTTTATCTATAACTAATTTTCCTATGGTCCAGCAAGGTAGTTAGTAGCACTTGGAGACTAACAGGAGAAGGGTTGGTGGCATGAGCTTTTGTAGACATGTCTACAAGAAGGGTAGGCGGCATGAGCTTTCGTAGACACATCTACAAGAAGGGTAGGCGGCATGAGCTTTCGTAGACACGTCTACGAGAAGGGTTGGTGGCATGAGCTTTCGTAGACACGTCTACGAGAAGGGTTGGTGGCATGAGCTTTCGTAGACACGTCTATGAGAAGGGTTGGTGGCATGAGCTTTTGTAGACACATCTACAAGAAGGGTAGGTGGCATGAGCTTTCGTAGACACGTCTACGAGAAGGGTTGGTGGCATGAGCTTTTGTAGACACGTCTACGAGAAGGGTTGGTGGCATGAGCTTTCGTAGACACGTCTACAAGAAGGGTAGGTGGCATGAGCTTTCGTAGACACGTCTACGAGAAGGGTTGGTGGCATGAGCTTTCGTAGACACGTCTACGAGAAGGGTTGGTGGCATGAGCTTTTGTAGACACATCTACGAGAAGGGTTGGTGGCATGAGCTTTCGTAGACACGTCTACGAGAAGGGTTGGTGGCATGAGCTTTTGTAGACACATCTACAAGAAGGGTAGGTGGCATGAGCTTTCGTAGACACGTCTACGAGAAGGGTTGGTGGCATGAGCTTTCGTAGACACATCTACAAGAAGGGTAGGTGGCATGAGCTTTTGTAGACACGTCTACGAGAAGGGTTGGTGGCATGAGCTTTCGTAGACACATCTACAAGAAGGGTAGGTGGCATGAGCTTTCGTAGACACGTCTACGAGAAGGGTAGGTGGCATGAGCTTTCGTAGACACGTCTACAAGAAGGGTAGGTGGCATGAGCTTTCGTAGACACGTCTACGAGAAGGGTTGGTGGCATGAGCTTTTGTAGACACATCTATGAGAAAGGTTGATGGCATGAGCTTTCATTGACAAGTCTACAAGAGACACGTCTACAACCCTTCTCCTGTTAGTCTCCAAGTGCTACTTCTCTGATATTGTTATTTTTCTTTGTTTTCCCCAGAAAAGTTTAACTGATGCTTTGCCCTGTTTTGCTTACCATCTATGGTGTCAAAAGGACAGTGAAGACATGAAATATGAGAGCTTGTTTATCATTGTGTATAAAATAAAAGTTGCAACTTTGAATTGGGTGTTTTGATCATGCTGTGTTACCCTGTTCTGATTCAGATCACAGGGCTATAAATATGTTTGGGGGTTTGAAGGGAAACAGAATGATTGGTGCATCTGCAGAGCTGAATACTTTGCAAACATTCAGCAAGCCCCACCCAACACTCTGATGCCATACTCTTTTCTTACAGTGAAGAAGACCTGCTCGCCACTAGATTTTGTGTGTCTGAATGGCCAGTGTTTACCGAACAGATGGCAGTGTGATGGAGACCCTGACTGTGAAGATGGGTCTGATGAACGTTCTGAGTTATGCTGTGAGTAGACTTTGAGTAGGCTTAAGAGCAGTAGACATGACTTTAGGGCAGCGGTTCTCAACCTGTGGGTCACGACCCCTTGGGGGTCAAACTACCCTTTCCGAGGGGTCGCAACGAGTTTCTCACCTTCCCGCCCCATCCTCATCCGAGCTGCTCCACCCCTGTGGTTGGGGGTCTCCACAACATGAGGAACTGCATTAAGGGGTCATGGCATTAGGAAGGCTGAGAACCACTGCTTTAGGGCTTTCAAAAGCAGAGCTTCGTGAGAGGCTCTGGTGATGATGTACTGGGTTCAGGTAAACATGGCATGTCCAAGGTACAGATATCTTAAGCAGGACGGCAAATCTTCTGAGCAAGAGACAGGTCAGAGGACATATATCTGGGCATAATATATTTCACTTTTTATTTGGACTGTGAAGAAATGGCATATTTTAATCCCTAAATAAGAATTCCAGACTTCTCAGTGAAAACCACCCTGACTCATAGTTTTGTTAAAATATGCAAAACTGAAGTATTAAAGCAATTACTAAAGGTGTATAACCAAACAAATGGGATATAAGCAAGATAGGGTCCTGAAGGATATTTATTTTTACAGTCCTTGCTTTATAACCAACATTTTCAGCTCAAATGGAAGCTTTTTAACTTTGGTTGAGATCTTAAGATTTTTAGAGGTGGTGTGTTGTAATGAAGCAACAAATGACATGGACACGGAAGTGGAGGAGAGTTGCTTACTTTTACTAGGCAGTGCAGTTGCTTATATCTCCTTGCACAGGATACATTGTTATCAGTAAACACTGGATAGATAAGCAGTTCTCAACCTTCCTAATGCCGCGACCCCTTAATGGAGTTCCTCATGTTGTGGGGACCCCCAACCACAGGGGTGGAGCAGCTGGGAGGTGGCAGGGAAGGGTGGCGGAAGGCTCACCGCGACCCCTCTGAAAGGGTAATTCGACCCCCAAAGGGGTCCCAACCCCAGGTTGAGAACCACTGGGATAGATCATTAGTTAGAAAGGGAAAGCATTCACAATGCCGGCTGAGCTGACGCATGATGTCCCCGTGAACAGCCTACATAAACCATGTCCTTCAGCATGACGCCTGCTTATGCCCCAGAAATATTGGAAGGGTCACATGTGCTGGAACTCTTCCTATGCTGAGGTTTGCCATCCAAGCACGGAAATCACCCCCACATGTCCTTCCCTTAGTACGGTCAAAATGCTCCAGAATGCCTCCTCTGCTGAGGCTTGCTGTCCGAGCAGAGGTGGCATTCCTACAGTGGTGTTTTGGAAGGTTTTCCCCCCTAGGTAGGTAGGTGGTTCTTGAGGGTAAAATTGCACTTACCTCTGTAGGGATCTCCAGGGACGCTCCCACACAGTCCATCCACACTGTATGGAGACACTTCCATACCAGAAGTGGCTGTGCGCATGCCAGAGTGCTCCCCGTGCTCTACATGCTCATACTAGCAGCCGGGCTAGGACAGGTCTGAATGGAGTTTGTGACTGGCGGTACATGTGCGTTGGTACACTTGCTCCGCGATCTCCTGAATGGAGGCGATTTTCACTCAGTCAGTGGGTATGGTGGACAGGCAAATCATTCCACAACTTCGCTTCCCTGGGACATTTTCCCAGGGAAGGTGATGTGGGAAAAGGCCCTAAGATGATGTAAATGGATGTAGGGACATGGAGCATCCTTCTTTATAGCTGTGTGTGGACATAGAAGCTACAGCTCACTTGAACAGATAACTTCTAGGATCTGAACTTGAATGAATAGATGCCAACTTTTGATTGCTTCCTGGTAGACACAAAGAAGTGCTCAGCAGGAGAAGTCAGCTGTGGTCCTCAGTCAAGTCGATGTATTCCAGTATCCTGGAAGTGTGATGGTGAAAATGACTGTGGCGATGGTACAGATGAAGACGATTGTGGTAAGCAACAGATAGTTTATTTAAAATATTTTTAATGCTGCCTTGTACAAATTTCAAGTTGCAGTACATATAAGACTATAAAATGGAAAATGTTAGCCCGTATTAAACTCAGCCTACCTTAACAGAATTCACTCCCTAATTTGCATTTATTGAAACTATTATTCACTGAATGCCTTAGTAAATCTACCTAATTTCCACACATGAAATCTGTTGGGTGCTGATTACATCCCTTGACTGAATGTTGTTTGCTTTTTTTATTGTTGGTTTTATTCTTGCTGCAAACCACTCTGGCATTTTTAGTGAAGGAAGATACTTTCGTAAATCAGCTTTCTTTTGGAACTGCCTTCCTTTTAGAGTTCACTCTGACCCACAACTGGACAGAGGAGAAGGAAAGGTGGCTTTTATACCCCACTTTTCTCACCCTTTTAAGGGGACTCAAAGAGACTGACAAACCTTTTGTTCTTCTCCCCGCAACAGACACCCTGTGTGATAGGTGGGGCAGTGATAGCTCAGAAACAGCTGTGACTAACCCAAGGTCACCCAGCTGGCTTTGTGTAGAGCAGACTGGAATTGGGAGACTACCAGATAAGAATCCAGCACACTAACCACAAGACCAAACAGGGGCCAGAAGTTGTATTCTCATATCTGTTTCAGAGATACAGGGTGTTTTTCCACTGACCTCCTTTAATCTGGATCTAAGATGATCTGGATTTAAGGAATGGGTACTTCCCTTAATCCACATCTAGTAGATCCGGATTAAGGAAAGTACCCAGTGCGTTTCCACACGTGGTCTAGCACCCAATAGCAATAGGTGCTAGCTTGCTCACAGTGGAAACGCCGGAGCACCCATGTGGTAAATCCGGATCTACCCACATTGGGCCCACCTGTCACCCCAGGTGTTTTGGGGGACAGAAGGTGCAATCTCCATAGATGCTCCGGAGATTCTTTGGAATAGTCTGCATCAGCATTCAGACAACAGACCCTTATCCAAAGATATATTCCTGAACATGGTCAATTGTGGAAAGGGCCCAGATTTCCCTGCTAGTATTTCCAGGTAAAAATGTCAAGGTTGATCTTAGAAACTAATATAAAAAATCAGAAAATGGTTCCCCTATGAGTTTTTTCTTTAGTTTGTTGAAACATTCAGAAATATTATTCAATGTTTGCTTTTGATTTGACGGATAAAATATCTTTTAAAAATCTTCAGACATATTTGTACAAAAAACTCCTCTTGTGACTTCTTGAAAAAGTAATAGAGGGATATTTTTGTGCTACAGTCAGCAGAATCAGATCCTACCAGGTACTAGTTACTGAAGAAACGTACAGTACAACTCTGAATGCAATTGTGTCTGTGGAAGCTCTAGCATTTTTGTATGAATGGGAAAGGATACGGTTGGACCCTTGCTGTTAGTTTTTGCTTTAGAGGTTGGTGCATCTGTTCTTGTCCTGCGGATTAGGCCACAAAAAGGTGCAATGTGTCCTTGTTATTAACTGTGTTGACTTTAAGCCCATAGAGGATGCTAAGAAACAGTGCCAAGTGTAATACTTCAGTGTTTCTCAAATATCTTGGGCAGTTGGTTGTGGAGGAATAATGGATTTTCTTGTAGCTTCAGAATTTCTGACAATACTACAGCTGTTTTACTTTGAGGTCCTCCAAATAATTTGGATTTTCAACTCTTCATCAGTTCCTGTGGTTAATAGCCCATTTACATTTAATGTGCCACTTATATAGAAAAGAGCTGCACAGCAGTTCAGAATCATAAATGCAATGCATAAAGCTGTTCCATATGGAGACGCGCGCAAACGGATGTTCAGTAACTTGGTTCTAATTAAACCAAGGTACACTTGGTTCAGGTTTACTTCAAATTAGGGGAAAGGTTGCACTTCCCATCCCAGAATGGTGAACTTGCCTTGGCGTATTCTACCATTTGCACTTGCAAATCCTAGTACACACCATTCTTCCCGCCGTGTGTCCAGAAACTTACCATAGGTGTGGACGCATGGTCCAGGAGCTGCCACCTTGGACCCCGATAACAGCACCAGTGTGTGTTCACTGGTACCTTCATTGGGATGACCGGTGTGTGCACTGGTACCATCACTGGGATGAGGCATGCACACTCGTGTTTTGGGACATCTGACATGCCAGTGCGCTTTCGTGGCACATCATATGATCCATCCAGCACCATCGAGGCGTGAATGGGCTTTACCAGAGATGGAAGGGTTGTCTCTGCTAAAGATAAGTCTACGTGTGGGGCACAAAATCGTGCATGAAAGGGGCCATAGCTGGGTACAGTACAGATACTGCCAGTTGACTACCGGAAAAAAGTACATAAAGGCCCCAGCTTTTTCAAACAACAAGGCTGTTCAGTTTGCATGCAAGCAGTTTGCTGTGAATGAGCCCAACCGGTTCAGCACATCTCTAGGAGGAATGTGCACAGATATTTGTAACATTCATTATTTGTACGAATCCGTACACGAATCGGATTTTACAACATTCGTACATTAACATTCATACAGATACGAATGTTTCAGAACATTCGTATGAATAATTCAGACATTTGTTCAACTAAGGATAAGTATCAGATACGCATGCATTCATCTAGGATACTTATTGAATACGTATGTGTTGGTATAGGATATGTATCCGAAATGTATGCATTCGTATCGGATATTTGTACAAATTTGTATTGAATAGAATCCTGCCACATTCGAAGGGGATCTATTTGAATGAATACAAATTTTCTTATATTTGATTCGATACAAATCAATCACACACGTGTGCATATCCCTAATCTCTAGTTCGGTACAATACTAGTGGAGGCATGAATGATGATAGCCAAATGCAAAGCCAGGAGTCGTAACAATAAAATTGTTTGTAGGCTTCCTGCTAGAATTTGTTGTCTGTCTCCAGGTTGCTTGTTTCTCCATCTCAGAACGTTGGTTCTTTTTAGGAACAACAGCTAGTATGCTTGTTATGCTATTCAAAATATTTCTATATTGCTTCATTTTTTAAAAAAATTCAAGGAGTTGTACAAAACAGCAGTGAAAACAGAATCATCAGTTATCTAAAAACATTATGAGAATAATGGGTAAGAAAGGAAAACATTTGCACTGGGGAGGTCTGGCTCTTTAGTTGGCACTTGGGAGCCAGAAGTGTAGGCAATTTGCAGGCATCAGAGTGGAGGCTGGTTTAAAACAGAAATCATAGTAGACAGCAACGACGGAATGCTTTTCCCATCTCAGTTGTCACTAGTAGGCTCAATACTTCAGATGGGCATTTCAAGCCTAAAGCTAAATTATTTGTAGATTAGTTTCTCCATTGAGTTTATGCGACTGTCATAAATTTTTTATGGATACACTTTTGTTGCATTAGGTGGCAATTCTGCTTGGAGCCTTCAGCTTGAATTTCATGAATTGCCAATGAGAGGTGTTTGGAACTTGCAACTTGGAATGTTGGAATAGAGTATTCCAGCCTTGTAAACAGGTCCAGGCCTGAATTTTGGACAAAGAGATGCTCTTTTATTAGGATGCCCTAATGTTCCACCCAATGTTTCCGTGGCTCTCTGCCTCCTTCTCTTTCCCTCTTTTCTTTCTTATGGTACCCAACTGTGGTACCTCTGCACTGTTGTCATAGGCAGGTGGGCTTATGCCACTCAGTGGCCTCTTAAATATTCTTCCTACTGTGACACCAGGCCACACTGGCAAAGCTCCCATGGCAGCTGTAGCTATGCTGATGCTGAAACAGGGTGCCGTCACAGGTTGGTTGCTTTTTATTTCTCTTCAGACATCCAAATCTGCACCTCACACTGCCATGTCTGTTGCTGCAGGTGGATGAATTATCTGGACCCAATCAGGGTGATTTTACCTATATCAGTGATGGCTAACCTTCTGAGCTTGGCGTGTCAAAATTCACAAGAAATCGTAGCTTCACTCGGGTGCTGTGTCACGTCTAGAAATATCCATAATTTTGTATTAAACGACTGAAGGCCTGTCACTCAGTCTCCTTGTTGGACTAAAGAGGCAGAGGGCAAATTGACACTTCACCTCCTGTCTCTGGGAGGCGAAACGCTGGAAAGCTTTTGGACGCCCAAAGCGTACATCACTTAGCAAGTGCTTAACTAAGTGCTGCCTAAATGGAAAGCACCGTTTGAAATTACAGCGGTGATTGCAGAGCTCCGGCAATAGTGCCAGCATGCCCACACGGTGCCATTGCTGGCGTGACCTGGTAATGCAGCACATAATCATGCCTGCACCGCCAGTCACATGCTCCCCTTGCATGTCATCCACTTGGAAGAAGCACAGGTGTGGTGTGCAGGGCTTTACTGGTGTAGGCATTTTAACTGCCCCACACCTGTATGCGCAGGGTATCTTCCGGCACGTGAGGAACCATTTCTAGTGAAGAAAGGGCTCTACGTGGTCCAGATGCAGCATATGGAAGTATGCCCTGCTTGTGAATATATGTCTTCATAGAAAGGGTCCCTTATTTTTTCTAAAACAGGTTTTAGCCAACACCTGTATTGCCAACTGCTTTTAACTTCCAAGTGTTTCATTTTTGAAGGATACGGTCTTCTGTGGATACAAAATCCCAGGTTAATTGAAGCTTAGATTAATTGGCTGCTCGGTTGTTAAGCCACCATTAGCCCAGCATCCCTGGATGCGAATTGTATTGTTTTAGCTCATCTAATGTATCTGTTTTATAGTGATTTTATTGGGACGCACCCTGAGCCCATTGGAGATAGGGTGGGATAGAAACATAAGTAAATAATGCAAGCATTGAATTTTTAGCTCCAGCAAAGCAAATATAAATGTTAGAACATATTCTGTTTCCCTTAATGACTCTCTGCGAAGCAGTCCAACCTGACGCGCTTAGTTTGTGTTGTCTTCTCCAGCCAACATA
Organism: Aspidoscelis tigris stejnegeri; assembly: GCA_023333525.1. NCBI lineage: Eukaryota > Metazoa > Chordata > Lepidosauria > Squamata > Teiidae > Aspidoscelis > Aspidoscelis tigris. The sequence continues at coordinate 79,168,124 of JALMGA010000007.1, forward strand.
ACCTGCAGTCCAGAGGAGTTCACGTGTACCAATGGGCAGTGCATCTCAAAAGACTTCGCGTGCAACGGGCAAGAAGACTGCAGCGACGGTAGCGACGAGGTAGGGTGCGCGGCGCCCACTTGCAGGGTTGGCGAGTTCCAGTGCAAAAGCGAAAGCGACAGCTGCATCCCGGTCAACTGGGTCTGCGACGGCGAACCCGACTGCACCGACTGGTCGGACGAGTCTTCGGAGCAGTGTGGCCGCCATCCCGTCCACACCGTGAAGTGCGGAGAGAGCGAGATGCTGTGTGACTCGGGGGACGAGTGCATTCACAAAAAGTGGCGCTGTGATGGGGACACGGACTGCAAGGACGGAAGCGACGAGATCAACTGTCGTAAGTAGCTGGGCCCTGTTGCCCGTGGAAGAGGAGACCGTTCTGCTGTATTCTCGTGAGGTGCGAGCAGAGCGCTTCAACGCCTTCCTCTTCCCCCAGCTTCCCGCACGTGCAGACCCGACCAGTTCAGATGCGAGGACGGGAACTGCGTTCACGGGACCCGCCAGTGTAATGGCGTCCGGGACTGTGTCGACGGTTCCGATGAAGTCAGCTGTCAAGTAGGTAAGCAAATAGGCTCATAAAACCATGAGGAAGCTTTGGGTGGATGGTTGGACCCCCGTATCTGCTGTTTCAATTATCTGTGGTGACGAGACCAGCCTCCCCGCACCCCTGCCACTGCCGTTAGGTCTACCTGAGGCTTCCTGGAGGCCTGGGGCGGTGAGCGATCCCATGATTCCTATGAAATTTCATGGGATTTCTGGGGACTCATGGGAAATCACACGGTAAGGCCTGGAACCTGTCTCCTGTGGACACGGGGGTCTGACTGTATGCTGAAACCTGGCAGTAAAGAAAATGACTTGTGAGCTGTAGGAGAGCAGAAGGTCACCTTCAAAGGCGTACCCAGCTCTTTTCTTGGCAGTTTGGTAGCATACGAGGAGCAGAGGAGTGAAGGGCCAGGACTTAATGGCGGCTCTTGCCTCTACCGTATCTGTACATTTGAATTAACAACACTAGTGTGGTATTACTATGAGAAGGTAGTATGTATTAAATAGGGAGGTCCTTCATCAGTTGATTCCAATAAGATGTACAGTATATTCTGGCATATAAGACTACTTTTTAACCCAGGAAAATCTTCTCAAAGGTCAGGGGTCGTCTTCTTATATGGCGAGTTTATCCCAGACTCTATACTTTAACTGGAAAAGTTAGGGGTCGTCTTATATGCCGAAATATATGGGTAGGTCACATTAGCCTGACATTCTAAGCTGAGAACGGAACCCTTTGCTATTGAGTCCTTTTCTCCTCCTTCCAGCTAATCAGTGTACGGGACCCGGCAAATTCCGTTGCAGAAGTGGGGAGTGCATTGACGCAAGCCGGGTTTGCAATCAGAAACAGGACTGCAGAGATTGGAGTGATGAGCCTCTGAAAGAGTGTAGTAAGTGACAAAATGAAGTTTTCAGTACCAGCAGGTTTTTATGCTTGGCTCTCTTCTGGGCATCAGAGGCGCTTGTATGTTCTTTGCTGCATATGAACAGCAAAGTGTGTAGAACAAACAGTGCAGAAGCCCAGCTACCTGCAAAGGTGAGTACGGACTGAGATTACCTGTTGACCCGTCTCCTTTACTCTCCTCCGTCTCTTGGCTTCAACATCAGAGAAATAGCCGTGTTAGTCTAATTTGAAAAGTCCAACAAGGTAGTTAGTAGCACTTGAAGACTAACAGGAGAAGGTTTGGTGGCATGAGCTTTTGTAAACATGTCTGCCTTTTCAGATGCTAGGGGGCCCATTGGCCCCCAAGCATCTGAAGAAGTAGACGTGCCCATTGGGCCCCCTAGCATCTGAAGAAGTAGGCATGCCCATTGGGCCCACTAGCATCTGAAGAAGTAGACGTGCCCATTGGGCCCCCTAGCATCAGAAGAAGTAGGCGTGCCCATTGGGCCCACTAGCATCTGAAGAAGTAGGCGTGCCCATTGGCCCCCCTAGCATCTGAAGAAGTAGGCGTGCCCATTGGGCCCCCTAGCATCTGAAGAAGTAGGCGTGCCCATTGAGCCTCCTAGCATCTGAAGAAGTAGGCGTGCCCATTGGGCCCCCTAGCATCTGAAGAAGTAGGTGTGCCCATTGGGCCCCCTAGCATCTGAAGTAGACGTGCCCATTGGGGCCCCTAGCATCTGAAGAAGTAGACGTGTCTCCGAAAGATCATGCCACCAACCCTTCTCCTGTGAGTCTCCAAGTGCTACTAACTACCTTGCTGAACTCTTGGCTTCCTTTGCCAGTGAACTTTCAGTCCATTGAGAGCAGGGCTAAACAGGAACCATGACAGCATCACTGTGTCACCTGTCGTGATCTCAGACTGTAGGAGGGCCAGAACCATCAGGGTTGCAACGGGCCGCGTGATGACATCATTGTAAAGCCCTGCTCCCTCCCAGCTGCCAGGATGGCAAAAAGATCTACCTGCAATCTCCTTTAGGACTTGCCTTCCCTTCACCTCCCTAGGGGGCCTTGTGTTGTTTGCCTCCTTGGAAGATTTCTGTGCTGGAAATCAGTAAAGGTTTACTTGTGAGTTTAAAAAAAAAAAGAGTTGCCTTAAAATTGGGGCTTTTACTACTGTTGAACATGCCTTCTGAATCATTAAGTCACTGAGGCTTTGTGTTTGCTGCTTCACTGTTACTCCCCATAAGCCATTTCCAGATGTGACTGTTCATGCACGACCCAATTCTTAATAGGAAAGACTAGAACAAACAAACCCCAGCAACCAGTCTCTAGTTCTCTGTCCAGTATGGACATCTCTGTAGGTTTTTGAAAGAGGAAAATACTACATGGGGTCAACAGTTCTTCCAAACTCAGATACAAATCTAGTGGTTAAGGAGCTGGACTCTTACCTGGGAATACCGGGTTCGATTCCACCCTCCCCCATGAAGGCCTCTGGGTGACCTTGGGCTAGTTACAGCTCTCTTCTGAGCTCTCACAGTCCCATCTACCTTGCAGGGTGTCTGTTGTGTGTATGTGTGTGGGGAGAAAACAGAAGGTTTGTCAGCCACTTTGAGTCCCCTTAGATGGGTAAGAAAAGCAGCGTAGAAAAGCCAACCCTTCTTCCTCCATGAAGCCAGCTGCGTGGCCTTGGGCTAGTCACAGCTCTGAGCTCTCACAACCCCACCCACCTCACAGGGTGTTCTGTCATGGGGAGAAGAACAGAAGGTTTGTCAGCTGCTTTGAGTCCCCTTAAATGGGTGAGAAAAGGGGTAGAAAAGCCAACTATTATTATTATTATTATTATTATTCCTCTTTTCCAGATATAAACGAGTGCTTGGTGAACAACGGAGGTTGCTCTCACATCTGCAGAGACCTGGTCATAGGCTATGAGTGTGATTGTCCTGCTGGCTTTGAGCTGATCGACCGAAAGACTTGCGGAGGTCAGTACACTGTAGCAGAGGCTGTAATCTTCAAATTGTTTTGTTGTACTAAGTAGCCTTTCTCTTCCAGATATTGACGAATGTCAGAATCCTGGAATCTGCAGTCAGATCTGTATCAATACAAAATTAGGGTATAAATGTGAGTGCAGCCGAGGCTACCGGATGGATTCACAGACTGGCGTGTGCAAAGCGATTGGTAAGTACGTAGGATGGTGTTGAAATGAGGCCATTGATGGCCCGCATGTCTCTGTCTTATTTATTTATTTATTTATTTATTATTTACATTTATATCCCGCCCCATACCCGAAGGTCTCTGGGCGGGTTACAACTTTAAAACAACAAATTAAAACAGAATACAGATTAAAAGACGTTAAAAATTTCCGTACATATAAAACAATATACAACATGTTTAAAATAATAATGTCTGTACTGAGGGAGGGAACATTAACAACTTTGTCTCCTAAGGACAGGAAGCTATTGCTAGTATATTGTGGACAGACATATTAATACTGTTTTAAGTCTCCAAGGTCCCAACAGGCTGCTCTTGTAGAAATATTTTAGTAATGAACATCTTTATCCACTCACTTAGCAATCTCTGAAGCTTAATTGTTTGTAACTCGGACTCTTGAAATATGTACTAATATTGGGAAAATTGGTGTAGCAACTAAAAGGGCAAAATCTACCCCACTAACGATATAAAATGCTTTAAAATATAAGTTTATAAAGGGATGCCAGAAATATAAACCAATGAAAACAAATCTGATTACTCAAAGGGTACAAATACCCCACTGAAAAATATATAAGTAATAATAATAAAAAAATAACAATAAAAAGGCAAAGTTATGAAGGAATCTTATAAAACGCAAAGACAAAATGGCAAGACGCGTTTCGACCTGACAACTAGGTCTTCTTCAGTGGCCTGTATACATTCACATTAGTAATAAAATGTATTTTAAAAAGGTAAAACAGCTCACTAGTGTGACTCTGTGTAATTCAAAAGGGTTTTTTTTTCCCACTTACCTCCCTTAATCCGGATCTAAGATGATCCAGATTTAAGGTATGGGTCCTTCAACTAATCCAAAACTAGTAGATCTGGATTAAGGGAGATGCCCAATGCATCCACACAGGTGCTAGCTTGCCCACAGTGGAAAGGCTGGAACACCCAGGTGGCGAACCCGGATCTACCCACGTGGGGCCCGTTTGTCAGCCCAGGTTTTTGGGCCGACGGGGGGTACAATCTTCGTAGACTCTCGGAAGATTCTTCAGAGATGGGGTCTTCCTGCTCTGAGCCTAATGGGTTCTTAATGGGTCCCTAATGGGTACTTAATGGGTACTTACTGCTAATGGGAAAAAAACCCATGACTGGTTAAATGGGGATACATTTTCCCCTTCCCACTAGCAGATGCTATTGTTTTAATACATACTGTCATTGTTTTAATAATGTTTGATTTAAAATGTTGTTACCCACCTGGAAACCTCCGAGTATAGGGCAGAATAAAAATGCAAATAAATAGAGTCAAGTGGAGACGGTCCCCAAAGTTTCCACTCATGAAGTGTGATCCCTACAGCACATCTCAGTATGAAAGTCTTGTATCTGTTACCTGATCTGGTCACTTGCTATTAATGGTCTCTTGCAGGAGCAGAGCCAAGCCTGCTTTTTACCAATCGCTGGAACATCAGGCAGTTTGCCTTAGAAAGACAGGACTATACTCAGCTGATAGGAGACCTGAGAAACGTGGTTGCTCTGGACGCAGACATGGCTGAGCAAAGAGTATTTTGGGCTGATGTCGGACCAAATGCTATCCTCAGGTAAATTGTCTTTGCAAGCTGTTGCTGTATAATAGAACTTAAATGCTGCACAAGTGTTACTATTCTCAGCACTAACATGTTTCAACAAGGCTGCCATGAATCAAATGTCACGTTATATAGTATACGCATCCTGCATCCTACTCTGGGTATTGGCCTAGCTGTGGATAATTCATGAATCCAGGGACAGGCTATGTAGTTCAAACCACACCCTTTAAGAGCCATGCGGTTCCAGGTGAGGATAATGGTAAGTATGGTAGCTGTTGAACCACAATATACATTGCGTGCAGAACCATTCACTTGGCTAGAGCTGTGACCAACAGTGATTGAGATACATTGCCACCAATATTTCAGGCTGGGAGGGAAGCAGGACACTTCTAAGGCCACTTGCTGGGATTTGAGAGCAGGCAAAGGTTCGTCCTTGTCTCTGCTTGAGATGCCCATGAGCGTTTGGTGGGCCACTGTGTGCAATGGGACACTGGACTAGATGGGCTCTGGCCTGATCCAGCAGGGCTTCTCTTAAGTTCTTATGTTAATATTTGTGGTTCATTATGTGCTGCCTTACTAGCATTTTCAGGAAAGAGCTCAGTTTAGCAGCTTCATTAGAATCAACAGCTTTTCTGGGACATGTGGCCCATGACCTAAAAGACTTGAGGAGCTTTTTGTCTTCTTTGAAAAGCTCATGGGTGCGAGGCACCTGGTTCTAGGAGAGAGGCTCAGGCACCAGGCATAAGCTTGTATAAAAAACATTCTCTGCTCTGAAATGTTGCTGGATTAGGTGTGAGGATCTGCAGTTCAGCTGTAAGATTTGTCTGTTCTAGTTATTCCTACTCCGGACGTCCCATCATTGCCTTTGCCCGCTAGAATAGTGTTTTATGCTTGCCTGGCTAAAGAAAGGCAGAAAGGTTTGCATATTTAGAGATGTCTTTTGTGCTTCTGGAATAAAACCTGTCTTGCTTAGGAAGGAGAAGGTCACAGAAATATGTTTGGGTATGGTTATGCAAGCTAAAATGTTTGCCTGTCGTGCATATATGCCAAATAATAGGTGCATGTTTATGAAAATAGATAGAAGCACACACATATACAGTATTTGTACTCTTTTTAAAGGGGCAAAAATACAGTTCAGAATGTATAGGGGGTTGTACAAACAAATCCCTGTGAAATGATACTCATAGAACTCGGCTTGAAATTGGCCAGGAACTGAACTTCTACTCTTTTTCTGCCCAGTTCTGCTTCTGACCTTAACCTACAATTAGCTTTGTGTAAATAACAGATTTACTTTGTGCAAATAGTAGATTAGTGAGATCTGTCCAGAATAACCCATGCATTAAGATTTATCCATGAAGCCTTCCAGAACCCCTTCTGCAGATGGCCTTATTCTGGAATATATCTCAGAATAGTAGTCTGCTGACCACAAGCCAATGCAAACCACAGCAGGCCTCTCTTGGGGCCTTCCATAGTCGGCACTAACATGCAGATAGAAGGTCCCTATTCTGAGATATATTCCAGAATAAGGCTAAGTGCAGAAAGGCCCCTGGTGGACCCACCACCTTCAGTAGTGAGGCTGGTGGGCACACGGGAGAGGGCCTTTTCAGCAGTGGCCCCCAGACTATGGAATAGTCTCCCCCTGGAGATGCGTCATGCCCCTTCCCTATGTATATTTAGGAAGGCAGTAAAGACACACCTCTTTGCCCTGGCCTTTGGCTGGAGTGATTATACCCACCCACCCCCCAGTTACAGTCACTATTAATGCAATATGGAGTGTACTGTTTTAAATGTGTTGAATCTTTCAAAAGTGTTTTTAATCTGTATCTTGGTTTTAATCTGTTGATTAAACTGTTGTTAGCCACCCAGAGACCTTCAGGAATGGGGAAGGATAGAAATGTAAACAAATAAATAAATAAATAAATAAAATAGGTGCTGAAAACAAAGTGCGCACTGAAAGGCAATGAGACCCTGTTGTCAGTTTAGGATGCTGTCTCCTCTGTAGTGCGTCAATTGCATCAAGCACCAGACCAGTTCAGCATCGCCGGGTTGTGGACAACGTGCAGAGTCCTGCTGGAATTGCTGTGGACTGGATTTATAAGAACATCTACTGGAGCGATTCCTCACTCAAGACTATATCTGTGGCTAGCATGAATGGCACTAAAAGGAAGATTCTTTTTCAAGTTGACTTAAGAGAGCCATCCTCAATTGCAGTGGATCCACTTTCTGGGTAAGAATGGATCTTTAGCGTCTTTTGTATGAAGTATCTGAATATATGTCCATGCTTCTCTCCAACTTGTGCAGCATGAAAGACTAAACCAGTGGTTTTCAACCTGTGGGTTGCGACCCCTTTGGGGGTCGAACTACCCTTTCAGAGGGGTCATGACAAATCGCCCGCCGCCCCTCCCTCCCAGCTGCCCCGCCCCCATGGTTGGGGGTCTCCACAACATGAGGAACTGCATTAAGGGAGGTTGAGAACTGCTGGACTAAACCCACATTATTTGGGGGTGGGGGGTGGGTTCTTGGCAATTTTGCTTTGGAATGGGCAGCTGGGGATTGCAGACCACACATCATAAAAGCAGGGCAATATTTGATGTTTGGAAATAATATGTTTTGCTGCTAATATGATTCAGTTGCACTGGCTCAGCTATGAGCAGGAGGTGGTACTGGAAAACTTAATAACTTGGTTGACAAAGAAGGTGCATTTATTCTGCTTGCTGAAGACTGAAGGCAGAAAGAAAGTAAGCACAGAATTGAAATGAATCTTAAGCGAATGTGAATCAAATTAGTATAAGTATCACTTTGTATGTTGTGAGTTACTAGCACAATGCAGCTGCTCCGTAGTTCTGTTCTTCAGTCAGCCTGTCTTCAGAAGAGAACTGAAATTCAATGCAAAGTGCAAGCACAATAGTTAGGGCGACAACTGAGGAAGAAACATGTGGAAAATGAGTCAGTAGGAACAAAAGGACTGGCAAACGACAGAGAGGAGGCTCGTGACAGCTTTTACCTGGTTTCTCTTACAGCTTCATGTATTGGTCTGACTGGGGAGAACCAGCCAAAATTGAAAAAGCTGGAATGAATGGACTTGACAGGCAGCAACTTGTGACCACCGATATTGAGAGGCCCCTGGGAATTGCACTAGGTATATAAATATATTCTTCACACAGCACTGGAATTTCTTATTTGAGGAATTGTTGGAAGTACTGGATTAATTGGGCTTAGGGCCTTAATGGTAAGAAGGTAAGGCAGCTTTATAATATGATTGAACTCCCTTGGGCCAGAGCCGGAAGAGGCCAAAGTTGCTTCCCTTCCCACTCCAAATCAAGCCAACACCCAGCCTGTGAGAGTACCTGAAATGCCTCTGTGGCTTAATGTTCATTGGCATTCATCTACGTATACTGAGACCTCCTGCAATATGTTGCCCTTAATGGCCTGCTACATGTCCACTTTCCCTAAAGAATTCAGCCAACAGAGTGCATTTCAAGCACATCGGCAAACATGGCTCTATTCTAATTGCTGGAGTATTTGTCTTTAGATCGTGTGAAGAAACGTCTCTACTGGGTTGATTCCAAGTTGCATAAGCTGTCCAGCGTGGATATGAATGGGCATGATCGCAGAATTGTCTTGGAATCCTTTGAATTCCTTGCTCATCCTCTTGCATTGACCATTTTCGAGGTAAGGGCCAAAGCTGCTAAGTGGTTGTGTTAGCCTACTGGCAAGGTGTGGTAACGTGGTTCCCACCTGGCCAGCTTCACAGGAACGGTGCAAGTTGTTTCTTCCAGTTTGCTACTAGAATCTGATGAAGCTTAAACTCTTGTGGCAAGTGTTTCTTAGCAATCACTTTTACTAGCATAACGCAGCAAGCGAAGGAATGATTCTACGGACTAAAATGGTACCCTGTTGATTCCTAGGACACAGTTTATTGGACAGATGGGGAAAATGAAGCAGTCTATGGTGCAAATAAATTCACAGGCGCTGAGCTAGAAACCGTAGTAAACAACCTGTATGACGCTCGGGACATCATTGTGTATCATGAACTTGTACAACAATCAGGTAATTGCAGAAGAGTCGATAGTATAACAGCTTTTCGTACAGTAGTTAAGAAAATTGCTCAGTGACGCTGAAGTTAGACGGCCGCCTCCAGGAGGGCTTTTAACTTGCTGTTGGACCTCAAGACAAACTGGGTGAACAGCACCCTTTCCCTTATGTCTTCCCTCCGGACGGTGTGACACTCTTAGGAGTATCTTAGGAGTATCTGCCTTCAATATCAAATCTGGAATAGACTGCACATCTTAAAACGTCAGATTTTACTCTTTGCTGCAAGTCTCATATGGGGTTTATCTAGTAAATGGGCTGCATCCTGGCTTCGATTTATGAACTTTCCGTGCTCTGTTCACAGGAAAGAACTGGTGTGAAGAGGAGAATATGCCAAATGGAGGTTGCGAGTATCTCTGCCTGCCTGCTCCTCAGATAAATAACCGCTCTCCGAAGTATACTTGTCTGTGTCCTGATGGAGACGTATTGCAAGATAATGGCTTAAAATGCACAGGTATAATTACGTGTACTGAAAGTGCTTCTCAGCATAAATGTCTGTCCAGTCATTTTGTGCTTATTGCTTTCACAGATGCTTGGGTTTGGCCATCGTAACAATATTCTGATGCTTCGCTTCATGGGTGCTGCATGAGAATAGAAGGCATACCGTATCATTTGTCACCTTGCTTTTTAATTGCTTGCTGTAATGGACATTTCCCTGCCATGAACCTGATAGGTGGCATTGGTCATACATCTGTAGGTTTCCCAGTCCTCACGCCAATTTGCAACACTAAACATTTACAAGGAGGCAAAGTTATTAGAACCATCAAGCTCCAATCTACATACTAAACCCAAACTGGATTTCATAATTCTAGGTAGAGTTCTTAACAAGCCAGAATCACGTTAATTGTGTTCAACTCTATCGTAGCGTTTCTTGGGCCAAACAAAAAGGTCCCTGTAACCATAGAATCATAGAATCATAGAATGGTAGAGTTGGAGGGGACCTCCTGGGTCATCGAGTCCAACCCCCTGCTCAAGGCAGGATCTCCTAAACCATCTCAGACAGATGGCCGTCCAGTCTCTGCTTGAAGACCTCCAACGAAGGGGAACCAACCACCTCCCGTGGCAGCCTGTTCCACTGGTTGATCACTCTTACTGTTAGAAATTTTTTCCTAACATCTAAACTAAATCTTTTCCCCTGCAGTTTCACCCCATTGTTTCTAGTCCTTCCTTGAGAGAGTGAGAACAGGGCTGATCCCTCTGCCTTGTGACAACCCTTGAGGTATTTGTAGACAGCTATCATGTCTACCAGCTGTCCTCTTGCAGCCAACTATAATTTCCACCCAACTGTTTTGGCTTTATTGTATGCAAAAAGCTTTAGTAGCAAAAATATGGGATAACTACAACCTGTACCTCTAGCAGCATGAGATTTCGCTCAGATCATCCTTAAATTATTAGGCTGCAGCTGAAGGTTCTTAGCCTAACATTTCACAACCTCAAGCTACTTCAGAACATGCATGACCATGCTCATCTGCTGTGGACACACCACCTCCACAAAGCAAGGCCTCAATGAATCCGGAGCTTCAAAGTTATTGATCTATAATTTCAGGTACAGAAGCTACTGTGGCTTTCACTGAGGCAAAAGAGAGCAGCAGAACAGAAAAAACACCCGGACCGCTTTCTGGAGGTATTGGTCCTGATAAAGTGTGTTGGTGGTGAAAGGAGAAAGCTCAGAGCAAGCTCAAAAGCCTTTCAAGCAAGGGTGGGCAAAGGTTTTTTTAAAAACAGACACCGGATGTTGGGTTTAGCTCAGTGAGCATTTGGCTATGTTGATCTTGGTCTCATCTTCCATGGCTACTGGAAGCCACGTAAAGATTACGGCCTTGTAACCCTTCCCAGATTGATGAGCAGTAAGAATTGCTTTAAGATCATTGCTGATGTCTTTCCTCCTTGCCATTGGGTTAACGTGTGCCAGAATGCTCCAGACCAGGAAGCTGCTAGAATTTCTGCTTTTATAGAGGTGGTCATACTCACTGATGTCCCGTTGGTGGTGAACATCAAGGGCATTTGATTAGCAGCACTTGGCTGCTCCTTACCTTCACGGTTCTTATGGAAGCAGATAAGGGTGTACTTAGTGTTTCACACACTGCTTCTGCATTTTTGGCCTAGTTTTTGTTAAATAAAGAATGACATGGTGTGATTTGTCATGTGTTGTTGTTCAACTAGAACCAGGGGGCACTCTATGAAGCTGATGGGTAGGAGCGTAAGGTCTGACAGGGGGAAGTATTTCTTCACACAGAGGGTCATCGGCCTATGGAATGTGCTGCCAGAAGAGGTGGTGACAGCTACCAGTCTGGATGGCTTTAAGGAAGGGTTGGACAAATTTATGGATGACAGATGCATCAATGGCTACTAGAACGAATGCCTAGGTGCATCTTTCAGGCTGGGGGGGGGGAGGAAATGGGGCGCTTCTAGGGCCATCTGCTGGGACTCGAGAGCAGGAGAAGGTTTGTCCTTGTCTCTGCTTGAGATGCCCATGAGCATTTGGTGGGCCACTGTGTGCGACAGGATGCTGGACTAGATGGGCTGTGGCCTGATCCAGCAAGGCTTCTCTTATGTTCTTATGTTCTTATGTTAACTGAGGTTTTATCTAATTTGAAGACCTAAGGATCAGATGTTTTCATGATGTCCTGATAGGTAAAACCATAGAATTCTAAGAGCATGTATTTTGTTTCCCTTCGTAATCTGATCCCGTTTCTCTGAATTGGAGAATACACTGCTACTGTATATATCAGTGTAATGATGGAGAAAACGCAAAATAATGGGCTGATATTCAACAACAGTGGGACTTTGGTAATATGCTTGCATTTTGGAAGGGGAGTGACTGATAATGGTTGATGGACGTCCATGCCGCATTTGCCGCTTCTAGAGTTTGAATTCTTTATTAAGCACAACTGTTTCAAATACAGGACTCTTCAGTCTTGGTCTGGCTGGATTTGGCAGGAGCATATAGATTTTAAGTTACACCCTTCTCTTCTAGGACTAAATCAGAGTAGTCCAGTGACAGAAGAACTGACTTCTTCCAAAAATTCCCCAGCAGCATGGGCCATTCTTCCTGTATGTAAGTATGGGATGGAACACTAAGAAGATCAAAGTCAAACAGGTATATTTCCATTGGGAAGAAATACTGGTGGGCCTATAATGAAACCTTTCTACTTCCTTCAGTGCTACTGGCAATGGCGGCAGCAGGAGGCTATTTCATGTGGCGCAACTGGCAACACAAGAACATGAAAAGCATGAATTTTGACAACCCAGTATATCTAAAAACAACAGAAGAAGATCTTTCTATAGATATTGGGAGACATAGCAGTTCAGTAGGACATACGTATCCAGCAGTAAGTGAATTTCTAATGTCTACTGTTGTAACTAAATTTTGGCTCACCGTTGTGATGCCCCAGGACACAAGAGTCCCCTTGCACAATATCCATCCCCACAAAATTTCTGTTTGATTTCTAATATGATTTTCAAAACGTAGGAAGGATAATGAACACTTTTTCCAACAGTGTGTAAATTGGAAGGGGAAAACGTTTGGTCCTGTTAAATGGATACACTTAAATTCCCGTTTTTGCACTTACTTTTGGAAATCCAGATTTAGACAGTCTGTAGCTTGGCAAGGACCCCATATGTCCGCACAGGCTCTCTAGCACCCAAATGCAATGGGTGCTAAGCGGGGCACCGTGCAGACGCCATAGCACCCATTCCAGTGTTCCGTGTCACCAGAGCCAGAAGGGCCACCGGTGATGTAGCGCAATTGGCCAGCGCCACTTTCACTCATGGCATACTCCCACTGGCAGAGGGTGGGGCAGAGAGGCACGGCTTTATAGCTCCTTATGCAGCAGCTATGAAGCCTGTGCTCAAATCCGTAGACAGCTAAGGAGGCCATGCAGGCCTCTGTAGATGTGAGTGACAAGGCAGGGTGGAGTCGGAGCCGGAGCCGCCTCACTGCAAATGGCGGGCGCAGCGGGCCATCGGCCTGGTAAGTAGTGTGGATATGCGTCCTCCATTCTGGTCTTCACAGCTGAAGACTAGATTATGGACACCATTAAAGGTGTCTACAGGAAATCCGGATTTAATGGCCTGAAGGGCCCATTAAATCTGGATTTCCCCAGCACTCGTGGGGACAGGGCCTTCAGGATGGGGTCCTGATGGGGCCCTAAAGGGGTCTTGTGTGGGTACTGATCCAGTTCCTAAAGGGTCCCTAAGGGTCCCTTCAGGGCCAACCAATATCTCCCAATATCTCCCAATCCTTTCAAGTCACCATTCTAACTGTACTAGATCTGTGTATTCTCTCTGAGGGTGTCCCTTTGCTTGTGTCCAAACACAGATGCAGATACCTTCAGTTTTTTAAGAATGTCTGAACACAGCTGTAGACTGTTAAATAATCCAACAACTGATCTGTTAAGATCTTTAATCCTAGTCAAATCTTAAAACAGTGGTTTTCAACCTGTGGGTCGCAACCCCTTTGGGGGTCAATCTACTCTTTCACAGGGGTCATTATGAAATAGCAACAAAAATAATTTTATGGTTGAGGGTTAGGGTTAGGGTTAGGTTGGGGGGGTCATGTATTAAGGGGTGGCAGCATTAGGAAGGTTTAGAACCACAGTAGGACCGCATTCCCATTACGAGCTTAATACGGTTTCCTTAAACCAAAATAATAGAACTGGATGCAAACGCGAATTTGCCTGATCCCATTACTTTCAACTTAATTGCATTCGATCCGGATTCTGAGGATCATACATGGCGTACATGACTCAAGGGAGGACTCGTGGCTACTTCCTAAAAGCCGCTTTTCAGGGCTGCCTGCCCTCTTCCTCCTGGCGTGAACGTGCCACCCATAAGGGACCCCTTCACAGAGCCTAGCTGGGTGGTTGCTGCTTGCCTGGATGGAGGACAAACGGCACCGGGAAGCCAGTGATTCTTTCTCCTCCTCTCCCCATTGCCCAGGGCACACAGCAGCAGCGGCAACTCAAGCCCCCTTTGCCCGCTCACCGCCACAGCCTTAAAAACATTCACACATCTCCCAGAACCTGCAGCTGCTTTCCTTTCTTTTCCCTTTCTAAAGGTCAGAACTTTCACAATTGTGCAAAATTGCAACATGTTATCAGGTGTGAAGTGGGTAGATTGCTACAGTGTAGCGGCTGCTGTAAGGGGTGAATTTTTACAGTAAAATCACTATCTTTGGAAGCAAGCTTTTGGGGAAGGGAAACTCTAAACATGCATTCTCATCCCACTAAAACGGTACGGTTCCCACAGTAAGAAATGTAAAATGTTTGAAATGCACGAACCGGAGCGAGACCTGTTGAAATGAGTGTTAATATTTAGAACGCTTTGGGGTGATTTAACACACGGAAAGCATGTTAAGCCAACCTGACATGGGGACTGCGGGGATCGACACCATTTCGAAACAGTTTTAAGCTTGCAATAGGAATTCACCCTAGGTGTTGTAAGTCTTAAAACTCAAATTAAAAAGTGCTCCGACCTAAGATATATTTGATGAACTCATGAGATGTAGGTAATGTATAGGTTATCTGAAGCTGAAACGGTTACTAGTGGGTGGTTTTAGTCTCTGGAGTAGCTAAAATAGATAAGGATTGTAAATTCCCTTTTGTTAAGCAAAAGTTGACCACTTAGCGTAGCAAATGCCACTGACATCTGTCTTTCTTCCAAACAGATATCAGTTGTAAGCACAGATGATGATTTATCATGAAGGCACCTACTTTTCTAGCCTGCTTGGGTTCTACACTTTTTGGATGCTGGCCAGGGGCCAAGAAGACTTCTTTTCCCATCCTAGAAGTATGAAAACACACAAGGAGATTTGCAGATCTCCACAGAAAGCTGCAGACGCCCATTTTCTACAATTCAGCTTGGGATAATTAACTGGCCGCCTGTAACACTTCAATAGTATAAGCTTTGTTGCCACTGGCCGCACAAGAAGCACTTTCCAAAAAGCCATATTGAAGTAACAAGTGCTGTGGAAATTCATCCTGTAAATAAGTGTACAGGCCCAATTGTAAACCCTACTGCGGACAGTCTATTAAGCACTTTGGAAAACTTTTCAATGTAAATTATTGTATATTTTTTTTTCAATGGTGGGCAATGGCAATAGGAAAAAACGGGTTACTCAGATTAATTGCCAAAAATTTGTAAACTTTAACTTTTGTATCAATTGTGAATTTGTCCTCCTGGAACCACCTTTGGGGTGCAAAGGACAACTACTCTGTATCAGAAAGCCACTGTAAATTTTGACACTGAAATTAAAGAAGCAGATATATACAAATGAGAAGATGTGTTGTTTTCTTAATATTATAAGCATCCACTAAAACTTCCTGAAGTTTTATTCGTACGAATATTTGATATGAAGTTGATATGAAGATCAGTGACGTCCATACACATCCTGTTTTTATCCCACACGCATCCTGTATTCATCCTGTATGGTTTTTTTCAGTCCATTTTTTATTTATTTTCATTAATACATTTCCGTACATAATTATATACCATTACAATATTTTGAAAAAAATTTCCATCTGACTTCCTCTGTTCTTCAGACTCTTTTTTTAAAAAAAAAACTTTTACACTTTGCTCCCTTCATATACTTATTACTTTTTCTCCTACTTTTTCTCTATGGAGCTGAAGCCTTCCATCAAAATGTCCAGTCCCCGAAGAAATTGTACAGAAAGTCCCCAATCTTCTATAAACTTATTCACTGTTTTATCTTTTCGTCAGTTTATCCATTTCTGCCATCTCCATCAATTTAATTATCCATTCCTCTTCTGTAGGTAAATCTTCTTGCTTCCATTTTTGTGCATATGACAGTCTGGCAGCTGTTACCATATACAATATCAAGATCTTTACTTCGTTTAAACTTTCATCAACAATGCCCAGTAGAAATAATTCTGGTTTAAACTCAAAATTTATATTCAAAATTTGGCTCATCCAACGCCATATTATATTCCAGTATTTCTTTGCTTTCTCACATGGCCACCACATATGATAAAAAGTACCATCTACCTTTTTACATTTCCAGCATTTTGTTGACATATTTTGATACATTTCTCCGAGCTTATAAATATTCTCTTTCAATATCACACAAGCAGTAAATTTTATGTCTTCAACCCAAAGTTTTTCCGATTGATCCAATTCTATATTGGATGCATACGGATATGTATTAAATGTGTACGTATCCGTACACATACGAACGTCCACATGATTTGAACAAATGATTCAAAATATTTGTATTTGTTCAAATATTACGAAACAAATGTCTGGACGTTCGATTCAAATTCAAATGTCCAAATTCAATTGAATAACAAATATTTCAAATATTCTGGCACATGCCTACTTTGGGTGTCTTGTTTTATTGCGAAGGGTTGTGCGGCACTTGCGTGGCCTGTTGCTGCACCCCAGTTTCAACTTGTTGATGTTGACTGCGTTCAGAGCGCAAGAGGAGAACGTGGGCTATTGTTTGAATCCTGCAGCCAGGCAAAATTCCAGGGCAAGTGTGGACACTTAGCTGTCTTGATGCTTATTCCCACAAATGCAAGTGGGAGTCCCATTGATGGCACCAGTGGCCTTGTGCAGCCAGCCATGTGCTCCCCTCATACCTCTTCCAGGTGGCAGGCATGCAGATACATCGCAAAGGCTTGCACTAACCCTGTCGCTAGAATAGGCGCAGAGCAGTTTTGACTGCTCCACACCTATACATGCCAGGGGTGCTCTGGCACACGTTGGAATCATCTCCCGAAAGAAATCGCTCTTAATGTAGTGCAGACACACTTTGTTGGCGCAGACTGCTGCTTACTAATAAGGAAAGTGCAAAAAGGCTCATGTTTGTGTGCAACAGAACAAAATCTGGGAATTCGGTAGTGTTGAAATTTATATTGCCCTGCTGTAAGATGATTTGAAGAAATGGTGCAGCATCCTAGGATAGACATCAGAAGGTCAGTAAGGACCAATCCCTCCACGCTGACGAGAGCAGCAGGATATTTAAACAGACTCCACAAGGCACCTGGGGCATGTCTGATAAGGATGTGCACAAATGTATTTTTTGTATTCAAATTCGATTCGAATCTAATATTAAAAAATTCGATTCTATTCAAATGTCAAAAATCTGGATTTTTGAAAATCTGATTTGGATCCAGATATGCGAATGTCGATAAGATTTGTAGCCAATATACAAATTTGCGCAAATATCTATTTATCCCGTATGCATCCCGTTTTGATCCCACATTAAATGCGCAAATATGTGTATAATTTTTGTGCGTATTCATATACGATAGATATGAATATGTCCATTCGAATTATTCAAAAATCTGTATCGGATTTTTTAAAATCCGAAATTCCTCCAAATGTGTAAATTTGGATTTTTGAAAATCCGATTCAAATTCGAATGTCGACATTCGACAGCTTTGAATTGAATATTTGAATTTTTTAATATCTGTGCACATCCCTAATGTCTGAGCCAGCTCCAGCTCCACCTGGCTCTCTCCCACTGGCGGGCACAATGCCACCTAGGTTGAGTTATTTAGAAGTCATACATAAAGTATGATTGTATAATGTAACTATGCTCTTGAGATTTTTGGAAATAAAGTCTTGTAATAAATCAAAGCCGAGTAGAGTCAGTGCAGCACAAAGTTAAGGGTCTCTATGGAGTATAATGCATTCTGTATGGTCTCTGGTACTGCAAAACCCCACTCCCAAAAAGAGACATGGAAGGCTGTGTTTAGACACAAAGTCTTCAGCAGTTGCTGTTTGTTAGAATAAGAGCATAAGAACTTAAAGTATGTGCTAGAAGCTATCACACTTCTGAAGATATACAATCAAATATTAATAAAATGCGGTATGAGATAAAGGCAAAAGTTGCCCAGCTGCTGGAGTGGATGCACAGAAAACCCACAAGGGTGGTTTTGTCTTGCACAGTGGAGCTGTATAGGTTGCATAAAATGAAAAGGCAACAAGGGTAAAATCAAGCACACCCAAGTGTAAGATTCAATTGTCAAGAGGAGAGATGCTGCAAAAGACTCAGGGACTAGCTCAGTGATGGCTAACCTTTTGAGCTTGGTGTGTCAAAATTCACAAGAAAACCTAGCTTAACTCGGGTGCTGTGTCACTTCCAGAAATATCCATAATTTTGTGATATTTGTAGCTCCAGTAAGAAAGTTATATTTTTGATAAATGTATTTGATTAAAAGCAAAAATGAATAATTCTTTACATTTGCTAAATCTTCAATTGAAAGTTGGTATTTCGTACACTTCAAGAACAAGCAAGCAGTACATGCCCAGGTGCCAGGGTGACCAGGTGTGTCACCTAAAAGGGCTTGGCGTGTCACCTGTGACACGGGTGTCATTGGTTGGCCATCACCGGACTAGCTATACACAGATGGTACATCATGCTGCAGACCAAAGCAGACCTTGCAGTATATGGCCCGGTAAATAAATAAATAAATAATCTGCTAGGATTCCAACTGAGGCTTGATCGTTAACAAATGATTTTTGCAGGCGCTTGCGTTTTCTTTGGTCTTGTCTGAATTCATTTTCAACCCACTACCACCTTCAGGTAAGAGTGAAGCACCTGAACTGCCTTTCCTGGTTCAGATGGACTGGGGTGACTGAGATAAGTGCCTTCAGCATATTGAATGCACAACGCTCCAGAATCCCTTACGACACCTAGGCAACGTGGGGGCTACCAGATAGGAGGCCCTCTCGTACTCCCGCACCTTCGTCTGCTGATAACTGTGGGGGGCAAGAAGTTGCCAGAACCTTGAACTGGGCTTGGTAGCCATGTCAAAATCTTGAATTGGGATCAGCAACCAGTGAAGTTCTAGCGCACATCAGTTCTGCCCAACAGAACTACCTGTAGCAGCCCCACTTCTGCATTCTACAGTAGTTACAGCTTCCAAACTGTCTTCAAGGGTTGGCCCACAGAGAACACATCCCAGTAATCTAGTCTGAAGGTAATCAGAGCCTGGCACATTGCAGCCATGCTATCTTTATCCAGAAAGGAACACGGCGGGCAAATGACCCTGGGTTGAAACTTAAGTAATTATTCCAGAAGGGCCACCTGACTCACCACTGACAGTGACGAACCTAGGCATACACCAAAACATATTCCCAATCCTTCAAGGGTAATACAACCCCTTCAAGAACAGGAAGTCTTCCTCCTTCGTGGACTCAATAACTCTTAAGACACAGTGCCTTGGTCTGGTCTGAATTCATTTTCAACCCACTACCACCTTCAGGCAAGAACTGAAGAAAGCCACCTGAACTGCCTTTCCTGATTCAGATGGAATGGGGTGACTAAGATAAGTGCCTTCAGCATATTGAATGCACAACGCTCCAGAATTCCTTAAGATCCCTCCCAGCAACTTCATAGAGATGGTAAAAAGCATAGAGGTTAAGCTTGATCCCTGAGGAATCCTGCTTCCTTTGTCTTTCTTCTGATGAAGATCATCAACCAGGGCAACCGAGATAGTTTCAGTTCCACGATCAAGCCTGAAGCTGAAGTGAAAAAGATTCAAATAATCAGCTTCCTACAAGCATACCTGCAGTTGGGCTGCTACCACCCTCTTCGGTACCTTACCCAAGTAGGGTATATTAGAAACTAGGCAACTGCTGTCCACAGAGGTCCTATCAAAGACCTCAGTGCACCACTGAGTCTTTAAGAACCAGTGGGACATCTCCACCCAACCTATAGGAAGATCTGGATCATTCCCAGAACATGCTTAGCTATAACCCTTCATCTAGCACTTATTAGCTTTGATGGACAAGGATCCAGGGGATATGTGTTGTCTAAACAACTCCACATCCTCAGAGTAAGTGAAACTAATTCAAAGTAACCAGTCTAGATGATTCTGTGGACCACCAGGCTATTCTTAACTGTGGTATTTAATTCGTGTGCATCTAAGAGATTGTATCCTCTATTCCACGACTGAGTCTTTCGCTTCATTATCCTCAGAATTCCAGGATGTTTTATCGGTTCCAGAGGAACAGTGAGGCAACTAGGGGTGTTTTTCCACTGTCAATGTACCCATTTTTGCTTCCATTTTTGTACCTTTTGGCTGTGAGCTGGATGATCCCATTTCCACTACGGCACCCATTTTTAACCCGATTGTTTCCACTGCCGTGGGGGAAATCCAGATCTTTTTGGCCTTAAATCTGGATTTTCTGTAGACCCCATTAATGGGGTCTACAATGGAGTCTTCTGCCAGAAAATCTGGATTAAAGGTGGAAACAGGCAATGGGGTCCAAAGGAGGCTAGGGGGAAGGGATGCACCTTTGACCCCCCCCCCCACATTGGCTTCGAAGTGACTTCAAAGTGACTTCGAAATCACTTCGAAGTTGCTTCGAAGACTGCCCCCCCTGCCCCCCAAAACACCTGGGGTAATGGACTGACCCCTTGTGGGTTGATCTGGATTCCCCAGATGGATGCAAAGCTGTTTCCACAGCAGGGGCGTTAGCACCCATTTCTAATGGGTGCTACACCTCCTGTGGAAACACATTGGGTGCTTCCCTTAATCCGGACCTACTAGATCCAGATTAAGAAATGTACCCATTCCTTAGATCTGGATCTTCTTAGATCCAGATCTAAGGGCTCCAGTGGAAAAACACCCTAGGTTGAATGATGGCTACACTCATTCCCCAATTCCACAGAGAGCAGAGTCTTGGCAGGACCACCATCCATGTCAACTGGAGTGTATATAGGACAGTGAGTCATTCAAGTGAATATAGTTGGCTTGTCCTCACACTTGCCAGTCACGTTTTGACTAGATGGTCTTTTTCAATGGCAAAAAGTAACCGTGATTTGGGAAGTTCTTAGTGGTAAGCACTGGATCACAGTTAGTTTTTGTTATATTTATGTTGATACGTATTAAGCTGTATCCCCTGACACCTTTGTTGGTATCGTATTGATTGTGTTTTGTGGGGTTATAGACTCTTGGTTGTGTTTGCCTTAGGGATGTGTGTGGCGACCCAGCCTACCCCTCCCTTCCCCGTCCTCCACAGAGTAACTCGAGTTGGAAGCAAGCTGCGAAGCGCCCCAGTCAACTACCAGTTCCCTTAGGGCTTTATCTTAAAAGTCCCCACCACTGGCGTCCTGCTTTATATGCCTAACATAAAGGCTCCCTTAAAGCAGCAAACTGGCCCTCGTGTAAAGCAAAACACTTGAAGTTTATTGTTGCAGTAAAGTAAAACAAAGAAGCAAGCTTGAAGTTTGGCTTTACAGTCTTTAGGTTCCTTGAAAAGAAAAAGGTTGCTTTGATAAACTTCCCTCCCCTTCTCAAATGCTCCACTGTAAGCAAGCAGTCCCTTTAGGGCTCCGTATAAAAGCCCAATAGTCCACAGGCCCTTTTCTCAGGCCTTTCCCTCTCTGCTCCAAGAGGAGAGTTTCATCTTAAATGGACTCAGAGTCTGGTAGCAGTTCCTTCTTTCCCTACATGGGCTCTTCTCCCTCTGGCACTGAGTGAAGAGACCCGCACCCTGATCCCCCTCTAAACCTCAGTGAGAAACGAGAGAGACCCCGAGCTGTGTTGCCTACCCACTTAAATAGTCTGGGCTTCAGCGGCTGCGATTGGTCTGTTTTTGGTGGGCTGGCGTGGCTTCTGCTGGTGTTCCGCCCCTCCTGTCAATCATGGGGCTCCGAAAGCCCATCAAGCTGCTGCTCTGCTGCCTAGCCTTGGCACGAATGCCACAATGTATACAAATTCATACAAATATCCAGTATGAATGCATACATATTGGATATGTATCCTATACCAACGCATTCGTATCGGATAAGTATCGGATAAGTATCCTATACAAATTCATACGTATCCAATACATATCCCCAGTTTAAAGAATGTCCAAACTACCCGTACAAATGTTCCAAGACATTCATATTCTTATGAATGTTATTGTACAAATGTAGTAACGTTCAATTAGTGTGTACAAATTTATTTATTTATTTGTATTTCTATCCCACCCTGTATCCGAAGGTCTCAGGGCAGGTTACAATATTATATTAACCTTAGACAGGTCCCTGCCCTCTGGCTCACAATCTAAAGAGACAAGATACAAAAGGAAAAAGGTGTGAGAAGGAACAGGGAATGTCTGAATTTGTCTGAATTCATACGAATAACTAATGTTATGAATATTTGCACACATCTCTAGGTTGCCTACTTCATTTATTACATCTTTATCCCGTTCTGTATTCTGAAATCTCAGGGCAGATACAGCAATTAAAATAAATGAAAACAAAATTAAAAGCAGGTGAAAACATTGCAGTATATAGAGGATAAGAAGAAGAAGAAGAAGTTGGCTTTTCTACCCCGCTTTTCTCACCTATTTAAGGGGACTCAAAGCGACTGACAAAGCTTCTGTTCTTCTCACCACAACAGAACACCCTGTGAGGTAGGTGGGGCTGTGAGAGCTGAGAAGAGAGCTGTGACTAGCCCAAGGTCACCCAGCTGGCTTCATGGGGGAGGGCGGAATCGAACCCAGTATTCCCAGATAAGAGTCCATCTCCCTAACCACTAGACCAAAGCTGCCTTCTTTTACCAAAGGCATAATAAAGATGTGCAACTTTATCTCCTGTTGTATTGAGGGATGGCGCACCTTGGAGGGTAGACCATCCCATAGCCTAGGGGCTACCACAGAGAAGGCCCATCCCCTGTTTTCCAGTCTCTTTAGCTTCTGAGGGTGGTGGCACTCCTAAGACATCATCAGATCATTTATATCGAATCTGGCATAGTTTGTGCTGAGAAGAAATGCAGACATGGATGAGAACCATGACCTTTATACTAAAACAGGATGTCGCAAGCAGATTTCACAGATCAGGAGAGTTAAAAGGGGACGCATAGTCTTATGCACAAGTTGTCCTAGAACTGAGGCTTCTAAACCTATCCAGCCAAATGTTTTAGTAAACTTTCAGTATTTCAGCTGTTTTCAGAAACAGCATTATTCATAATAACCAGCTAAACTTAATTTAAATCAAAGTAGCAATTGGTCATCTGAAAGTTACCCCATCATTATTTTGGTTCTGTATTCCCCTGAAAGCTGCAAATGTAGATGGATGGGACAGGTAAGTTTTGGGTCAGGATTGTGTAGGGTTAGGTTGCGTGTGGTGCATGATTTTGTACACCACTGCTAGTTTGCAATAGCTGAACATCTAGGCAGGCAGGGGGCATTTCTAGGCTCTAAATACCTCCTATCAGTGCAAATGCATCTGCCCAGACATTCATCTATCGCAAACTATGAGGCCAAGTGTGAAATGGCCTATATGGGGAGCTCCCCCTGGCATGCTTGTGACTTATCAGCTGTTTGTCAGAGTCCCCTGGCACATCATCCCAAGGGCTCCTGGGAGTTTACTGCAGGCTTTCCTCATGTCTCTGCAGGCTCCCAGAAGACCACAACACTACGATGGTCACACTTTGCTTCCTGTCCATGGGAAAGTGGCCTTAGACCATGGGAAGCAAAGTGCAAATGCTTAGTACATGCGATCCCTCCCCACACAGGTCTGGACACCTACCTTAAGTGCAGATGTCGTCCAGCCACCACCATCACTAGGGCAACCACAACTCACTGCACACATGCGCCCTTGCCCATGAGCCTTACTGGCTCTGGCACAAGTAAAGGTAGGTTCACATGTCACACAATGCATCGTCATTGTGGGGGAGCTTCTAGATGGAAGGAAACGTCTCTGGTTAGGAAATGGCTATTTCACATGAGGATGTTCCCTCTCAGAGCTCCCTCCATGGCCATGTGTGGAAAGGCCCAAGTTGTGGAGCAGATGTCCAGCAGCCTCTGGCAATTTACTGCAATGGCAGCGATTCACACTTAACCAGCACCTTGTAAAGCCCCAGGTAAGTTTCGATTGCTTTGGGCATCGGTAAGTCCAAGTTCATGTCAAGTCAAGTCCTGTTATGAAAGAGAAGCTAGTATCTTACAAAATACAGGGAACTGGTTTGTCTGTGTAAATGGTTTGGTATTGCTGACTTCTGGTTGACTGCATGCGCATCTAAATAGTCCCTTAGGGCCAAGTTCCCACTGAACAATATAATCCAGGTTTTAATCTGTTGTTTTTTTAAAAAAAAATCAGCAGTGAGGGGATGAATATATGGGACGAAAACGGGATGCGTACGGGATAAAACAGGATATGCGTACGAAATGCATAACGAAACGAGATGGGTAGAAAAATTTGTATTAACACAAACAAATGTTGTCGACATTTGTATCTTCAAAGGATAGCAATATTCCAATTGGATTTGGAGAATATAAGGCCAAAAGAGACTAGGGAAGTAGTTTGTTCCATCCTTAGGACGGCTCAATTGGTAGTAGTAAATGGATGGACTGATGCATCTAAATGGGAAATACAGAAACTGTATGAATATATAATAGCCTCGATTGCAGTAGAGGTTCGAGAATGTCGGGAAAATTTTGAGAATGATTTAGTAAAAATAAGAAGGTGCAAAAACAAATGGATGGAGGTTAAGAATTACCTGGAAGTGAGTGTCAGAAGTGAATTAGTTAAATTACAGTTAAGAATTGTATTCCAAATGTAACCCTTAGCTCACAAATGTTATTGAATATTCATTATTCAGGGGTGGGAGGGGGTGGGGGGGGAAATAAGGGGAGAATGTATAAGTGCATAATTATGTAAAAATTTTATTGTAGATAAAAAAAAAAGACATTCGTATCTTCAGATTCGAATCTAGCATTTGAATGAATAGTTTTGAATGTAATCAGTGCCAATTGGATTTTGTTGCGTTTGGATTCTAATCATTCAAATCGAATTGAACGTTTTGATATTCAATTTGACTCTAATGCAAATGCAAAAAAAAAAAACATTCGTGAATATTCCTAATACAGATATAGATACAAATGTCTGTGTGTGTGTGTGTGTGTGTGTGTGTGTGTGTGTGTGTGTGTGTGTGTGTGTGTGTGAAAATTAGGGATGTGCACAAATATATTTTTGACATTTGAATCTGAGTAGATTCAAATGTCAAAATCTCCAATTCGATTTGGGTATTTAAGATCCGAATGTCATAAAATCCTATTTGAATCCATAACGTTCGATCTGTACATTCGAATGTTAGATTTGTATTTAAAGATACTAATGTTGACAACATTCGTATCTGTTAAACATACCTGTATGCATTCCGTAAAAATCTGTTTGCATCCCGTCTTATCCCGCATGCAACCCATTTTAATCCTGTATTTTAAGCGCAAGTTATGTATAATTTTTGTGCAGATTTGTATACGACAGATACGAATCTACACATTCGAATTACCCAATTCGAGTTCGAATGTCAACATTCGACGTGTTTGAATCAGATATTTGAATTTTCGAACATCCATGCACATTCCTAGTGTAAATTTAGTATTAATTTTCTCTATTTAATCACCCTGAGGCTGTGGCTGTTGCATACAGCAGTATAAAAATTATCTAAACAAAGAAAGAATTCCCATTTACAGCACTGTTACTTCTGGGAGTGGGCAGCTTCACTGACACGGTCTAAGTATAGTGCTTCTTAAAATATGCACTGCATTAGGAAGTACGTAGGGTGTCTGGCATAACTGCACTGGCAACAGCGCAGTCAGCTGTTCGCCTCGAGTGCAGCCCACCTCTTTTCTAAATATAATGCTCAGCTTGGCAGTGCATTGGTTGTCAGGGCAAGGAGGGAGCCGCATAACTAGCAGCAACGGGGAAGGGGAAGAGAGCGAGAGAGAACTGTGTGGAGACCATTGAGGGTGCCATATCTGCCACGGACAATGGCCTCAGGGCCATGGGTGTTTCCCTAGTGCCACAACCATTCCCATGTTCCTCATCTGCTCTGCAACTCACCAGCCTCCTTGTTTGCCTTAAATGCCTCTCGCCCACTTGCCCAGTGGTCGCCGCTGCCCCCCCATTACACCACTGTATCTCCTGCTCCTCGATCCCCTTGTCTGCTCTCCTTTCCATTTCCCTCCGTGCCCCATTACTGGGGCCCCTCACCCCTCCATCTTGCTCTGCTCGGGGGGGGGGCACCACACATAAACCTATTGGATGAAGGGGGAAAGGGATCCCTGCATGTTCGGTATTTCTTCAGTCTGGTCTCCTTGACACATCCCAGCATCTGTTTTCCAAAACAGTAGCATCACAGGCTGCAGAACGGCCTCCCCTCTGAGGCGGATCAGGACAGTGGTGAAGGCTAAAGGGGCTTTCTGCTTTTAATTTTGTTTTTATGTATTTTATTTGCTGCAGCCCTCAGGGCAAAGGGCGGGGCATCAATGTAAATAATAAGCAAAGTGCTATATTGGAAGGATGGCATTGTTGATTTCTTTATTATATTGCTTAAGAGAGAGCTATCTATCTATCTATCTATCTATCTATCTGTCTGTCTGTCTGTCTGTCTGTCTGTCTGTCTGTCTATCTATCTATCTATCTATCTATCTATCTATCTATCTATCTATCTATCTATCTATCTATCTATCTATCTATCTATCTATCTATCTATCCATCCATCCATCCATCCATCCATCCATCCATCCATCCATCCATCCATCCATCCATCCATCCATCCATCCATCCAGTCAATGAAAAGACACACAACAGGCCAGTCACCCTCCTCTGGCAAAAGTCATGGCTGAAGATGGAGATCACATCTGAAGCACTTCACTTGAGAGTCCCACCACCATCAGGCATGTCCGGTCTCTCAAACTTGATCTCCATCTTTGGCTCTGGCTTTAAAGGGGTACAGGGTGCTGCCGCACCCCCTAAACTTGAGCTGAGCTTCTCAAAGTGGGTTCACTTACTGTGATGGGACGGGCAGGCATGGCAGAGGCAATGGTGGGACCACTGACATGGGGCTGGGGTTGACTGAATGCCCCTCGGTCTCTGTGTGATACCTGTGCTTGGAGCCCAGGGGATCTGCAGCGGTGGAGATGCTTGGTAGCAGCAGCAGCAGGTGCACATTGAGGGTATGTGGGTGCTTGGGCACTCCTGTCGCAGGTAGTTATCCATCATGGGCACCGTGGGTATGTCCAAATCCAAGACAGTGGAGGCAGGGACATCTGCTAGATGTTGCTAGTTTGCTGCAGATTTAACAGCAGCTATTGCTTCCCTTCTCTCTCCTCTATGAAAATGGTTTGTGGCTGAGACCACAGCAAAAGAAGCAGTAGTGCCTTAGAGATTGAAAGGTGTGGCACCCTTGAATGTTCATGGGAGGGGCAGTTCAGTGAACAATCCCTAAGCTGCCTCAGGGATGTTCTGCTAAAACTGCGTGTGAAGGCATCCTTACACGCCCCCTTTGATCTTAAATGCGATGCCTTTCCAAACACTTTCCTCCCATTCATAATTTACACTACCGGCGTACGTCTTAAAAGACTGCCATATGAAAGGCAGTTCTTGGAATTCATTTCTGATTTATTTATTTATTTATTTATTCAGGGTGTTTTTCCACTGGCAGTAAGTACCCACTTTAGCACCCATTAAGGACCCATTTGGATGACAGCCAGATGACCCCATTTCCACTACAGACCCCATTAGGGACACATCTGTTTCCACCACAGCTGGGGAAATCCGGATCATATGGGTCCTTCAGTACCTATAATCCAGATTTCGTGTAGACCCCATTAAAGGGGTCTACAATGGGGTCTTCAGTCATAAAATCCAGATTATAGGGAGCCTGTTTCAACCGCAATTGGGCAAAGGGGTCTAGAGGAGGCTAGACCACAAGGGGTCAGCCTGTCAACCCAGGTGTTTTGGGGGACAGGGGTGCAATCTCCGAAGTTGCCTTCGGAGATTACAAAGGGTCCGAAGGGGTTTTTCTGCAGAGCCTGTGCTAATCTACAAAGCAAATTTGGAATGACTTCAGAATGACTTTGGAGGGACTTCGGAGCCTTTGCTAATCTCCGAAGGCAACTTCGGATCGCAACCCCTGTCCCCCAAAACACTTGGGGTGACAGGCAGACCCCTTGTGGGTAGATCTGGATTTGCAAAGGGGTGCTCTGGTGTTTCCACAGCCGGCAGGCTAGCACCCATTGCTATTTGGTGCTAGACCACCCATGGAAACACATTAGGTACTTCTCTTAATCTTGATCTACTAGATCCAGATTAAGGGAAGCACCCGTTCCTTAGATCCGGATCTTCTTAGATCTGGTTTAAAGGAGCGTGGTGGAAAAACACCACCAGATAACAGGTTGCCAGACCCAAATCTTGACATTTTAGGATGCAGCTCTAGTACACTTGACCAGATGTTAATAGCCATGCCCTTTTAGGAGTAGACATGTCCACATGGAATGAAGGTTTTTAGTACTGTGTAATATTTTACATTTCTACAAGGGTCATATTATGTAAATGAAAACCTCATGACCCATGGAAGAGACCTCCTCACATCTTCATTTTATCAAGCGAGTCATTAAAATGTCAGTTAAATTTTATAGCCAGTGCTTCCCATCTTGTTTAATTAGGAGGTATTTTGTTTAGTGTTCTGCCCTGGATTGCAATACAACCTTGCATTCCACGCAATTCTATATGATACTGAAAAGGTAGTGCAGGATTATTGCATAACCATCTAATCTGCTTGATTTAACAGGGATTTTTTTTGCATCAATTAAATGAGCTTTCCCAGGTTGTAAGGTCAATCTCTGTGCCCCTAAAGAAAAAAGGGAATTTTCTACCTGTGAAAGGAAGAAATGTAAATAAACAAACATATTTTAGGTTAATACAATACTTGTTAGAAAGAGAAGAGAAGAAAGAGGAATGCATTATTTTGAGATGCTGGTGAACCAGTCAATAAAAGATATACAGTATTTATAATCAACAAGTTGATTTTATCATTTGTATGAGAAACACGCCAATTTGCTTTTTCTCCTTCAGAATATGAATCAAATAATTGCACAATGTCCAGTAAGCAAGCGGTGGCACCTCAAAAGTTTTTCTTTACCCCATGGATGTGCTTGTAGGTTGTAAATACCTCCTGTGAGCCAGTTTGGTCTAGTGCAGTGGTTCTCAACCTGTGGGTCGTGACCCCTTTGGGGGTCAATCGATTCTTTCACAGGGGTCGTTAACTGAAGTAGCAACGAAAATAATTTTATGGTTCGGGGTTAAGGTTAGGGTTAGGGTTAGGTTGGAGGTCACCACAACATGAGGAACTATATTAAAGGGTCACAGCATTAGGAAGGTTGAGAACCACTGGTCTAGTAGTTAGGGAGCCGGACTCTTATCTGGGAATACCGGGTTCAATTCTGCCCTCCCCCATGAGGCCAGCTGGATGACCTTGGGCTAGTCACAGCTCTCTTCTGAGCTCTCACAGCCTCCCCTACCTCACAGGGTGTTCTGTTGTGAGGAAATAAATAGAAAAGCTTTGCAGGCACTTTGAGTCCCCTTAAATGGGTGAGAAAAGTGGGGTAGAAAAGCCAACTCTTCTTCTTCTTCCTACAAGCGCTGATGTACTTCCCCAGATGTTGACTAGTTATAAACTATGGGTCATAGTCATAAGCTATGGGTCATAGGGTGAATTGGCCCCTAGTTAGTTGTCTTGGGCAAGCTAAACTCAGGGTTGCCTGGCATATCGGGATCTCAATAGTTCCTGAATTATAGCTGCCATCAGCCTTAGCTGCCCTAGTCAATGGAAAAGAATGGTGGGGGCTGTGGCTCAGCAACATGACTGTGGATCCAGAGGCGAGTTGTCCTGACCGTTTGTTCTGGTCAAGTTAGATATTGCTGGCCAAAAATAGGCTAATAATCCATTGAGATGTATCTGTTTAACCTCAGACACAATTCACGTTTGCAACATGGAAGTAACAGTTAGTTGCCACACAAAGGGTGCGTCCTAGGATCAAAATACTCCAAGACGGACCTGAGTTCGCCTCGGAACATCCGCATGGAAAGCCTCTAATCTGGGCTACCTGTGGAACAAATGTCACAAATCTGTGGCAACCCCCGCTTCCAACTGTTCTAGCCCCAAATTAGGAAGGCAAGCACATATTATCTTAGGTCTTGGGGACGCTCCTGGGTTATTGGGGGAGGAGTTTGGCAATTGGAGCATCCGTGGGCAGGGTTTCGCTGTCCCTGCCGTGCGTGCTGTGTTTGCAACTACTTGGGGATCTCTTCAAAGAAATTCAGCTGAACCATAACAAGCATGACACCCCTCCCTTGCCTGACTGCCCGATCGGCAAGGCCCGCGTGGGTAAAGGGCTTGATTTAGCGCACGAGCGCTTGACAACCTGTGGCTTCCCTGCGCTCAGCTGAGCAAGAAGCTTCTGTCAAGCAGAGGAGCATTTCTCTGCTAAAATGATTATTGAAGCGCAGCCACGGCTTCAAGCCTCGAGCCACTTGAAGCCGCAGGGGTTTGCCGCAGTTTTCATGTGGATAGGCAGATTCGGCTTGAACCCGCACTGTCCTCACGTGGGGACATCTTAATTCAAGCTACGATTCACATTGGGGCTGCCCTGAATCCACCCAGAAGTAAACGGAGCCCATGGGGACGCAGCCAAAGTTTTTGAAGGACGCAAGAGACTAAAATTACTAGATGAACAAGAGGGAGAATAATTACATTGCATATAAGTATGAGATTATCCTTCGCTCCAGCTGTGTAAGCAGGAAGGTACTTAAAAGAACAGCTCCAGCAGCAGAGAATAGCTTTCGGGGGCACTGGGAATTCTTAGCTAGCTCTTGTCCCCTATAGAAGAGATTTTTAAGTACTGTATTTTCTGGCGTATAAGACTACTTTTTAATCCAGGAAAATCTTCTCAAAAGTCAGGGGTCATCTTATACGCTGGGTGTTGTCTTCTTATACGGTGAGTATAGCCCAAACTCTATATTTTAACTGGAAAGTTGGGGGTCGTCTTACACACCCAGTCGTCTTATACGCCGGAAAATATGGTAGATAGAACAGAGCAGAGCAAAGTAGAACAGTATTTTGCGTTTCTTTTTCAGCTTTCTTCCAAAGAGCTTAAGGCAGTGACCATTATGTTCCCCTGTGGTTCATCTTCACAACAGCCCTACGTGATAAAATCAGGCTAAGCAGCAGTACGTGGGCCATGGTGACCAGAGAGGCCAATGCACACTTGGTCCCGTAGTTCACGATAGGGTAACATCTGGGCAGGTGCAAACTGTGAGCCAGTTTGGTGTAGTGGTTAGGGAGTCGGACTCGTATCTGGGAATACCGGGTTCGATTCCACCCCCACCCCCATGAAGCCAGCTGGGTGACCGTGGGCAAGTCACAGCTCCATGCAGGGTGCCAGATTGAAGATCGGTCACACAGTCAAAAACAGGTGATAGATCGCACAGGAGGTAGGCTATCATTGACTAGCGCTCACAAATGTTTCTGAGGCACCTTTCCTGTCCATGGGCTGGGAAAGGAAGTGTGAAATCATCCAATGTCATGGGCCACAGTCATACCTTCCCTTTAAAACTCTTTCAGTCCATCTTCAGGCCTGACTGCTCACACCTTTTCATTTCTATCCATTTTATTTGTGGAATTTCCATTCTGGAAGGTCCAAACAGAGGACAGAAAATCCACAAATAAAATGGACAGAAATGAAAAGGTGTGATCAGTCAGACCTGAAAATGGACTGAAGAAGGTTTAAAGTGAAGGTGTGATCATAGCCATGGAGGTAGTGAACTAAGACCCCAGTAATACAAATACTTCCCTTACTTTTTATTACATACTTCAGTTTTCTCCTGCTGTAAAATTTCTCCTGGAGAAGGAGAAGGAGAAGGAGAGTTGGTTTTTCTACCCTGCTTTTCTCACCCATTTAAGGGGACTCAAAGCGGCCAACAAACCTTCTGTTCTTCTCCCCACAACAGAACACGCTGTGAGGTAGGTGGGGCTGTGAGAGCTCAGAAGAGAGCTGTGACTAGCCCAAGGTCACCCAGCTGGCTTCATAGGAGAGGGTGGAATTGAACCCAGTATTCCCAGATAAGAGGCCAGATCCCTGACCACTAGACCAAACTGGCTCACTAAAGAGTAGCCACATGAACTGCTTGTCCAATAGGGGACCTCGGCGCGCCACGGACACCGAGAAGGTAGGACCTGCGCGCGCGCGTGTCCCATCCCCGGGCCCTGAAACTGGGGGGGGGGGGTCATCTGTGGGCTGGAGGCGCCTACATCTAGGCGCCTGCAGCCCGTAGAGGGGCAAGATCATGGCGTGGGGGGTGGTTGGGGGTGGGGGCTTCGGGGAGTGGGGGGATGGGGGGCTGATCTGCGGGGCGCGGGCGGCTAGATCCTGCCCCATAGGGACCTTGCCCCGGGCCCTGCGATGGGGGCCCAGGGGCCCGGGCATCTTCGTGCCAGCTGCTCAGGGCCCGATCAAGCCCCGTACAGCCGGCACGAAGTGGGGCGACTGGCTTGACAGCGCTGCCCGCCCCTTGGGTGCTCTCACCCAATGGGAGGCAGCGTTGCTGGCCATATCCCCACCCCTGGCCGGCCTTTGCTGGCTAAGACACTTCCCGAACACTTTTACCATTCACACACAGGCGCGCCGGAATGCGTTTAGTGCGAAAATGCCTTATCTATCTGTCTGTCTGTCTGTCCGTCCGTCTATCTATCTATCTATCTATCTATCTATCTATCTATCTATCTATCTATCTATCTATCTATCTATCTATCTATCTATCTATCAGGTGGGTGGGTGGGTAAGTGGGTGGGGAGGGAGGTGGGGAGGTAGGTAGGTATACATTATCATTATCTCTTACACATTATACTTATACATTTTCCATTTGTGATACAGTTATTTTCCTTCCCTCCCTCGCTCCTTCCCTCCCTCGCTCCTTCTTCCCTCCCCAGGCGGGATGCCATTTGCAAATTCCACTTGTCTCCATACTGGAGATGGCTTTTATCATTCCTTGAACCACTGGGTTCCCCACCTTTCTTTTTAGAAAGGTCAAAACTTTCCTCCAAGTAGTTATTGTCGATATTGTGGTTTGATGACCCATATATCTTAATCACTTTTCCCTTAAGAAATCAAAAACTGTTTGTTCTGCTATATCATTAAACCAGTCCTTTAATTTTCTTTCCTTGGGGGCTTTCCAATTCTTTACAATAACTGCCTTTGCTGCCGTTAATAGTTGATGTATAGTTGATAGTGGTTCTCTTTTTCAATCTGTTGGTCAAATTTATACAATAAACATATTTCTTTTGTCCAAATAATTCTTGTATCTATTATTTTATTTATTTCCTTCCCAATTTTTTCCCAATACTTTTGTACATCTCCATGCACTGCATTTAGTCCGAATTGGACTATTTTTAGTCCGGATGCAAGGCCGAGTTTGAATTCTGCCCATCCCCATGCTATTTCCAATAATGCGGGCTCTATTCAAATACGGCCATCCCCATGCAAACTGTGCTAAACCCCTACATGGGGAAATAGCACCTTTTCCTCTCCACCCCCTCTCTCCTGATAGGAAGCCAGGTTGATGTCACCAACCCCTGTGCCGCCCGCTGCAGCGTTGACAAGAAACGCCATACACGGCCCTTCATGGCGCATAGGGCTGAAAGGCAATACTAATATAAAAATAATAAAAGTAATGTGAAAAAGCCAGATCGTTTTGCGAAGCCACGACAAGGTTTGGTGGCCGTTTAGTGGAGGTGCACACCTCTGCTTCACCTGGTAGAGCAGTTTAGCGCTCCTGAGCTAAATTAAGCCATTTAAATTAAATTACAATTCCCACCAGGCAGAGCTGGGACTGAGGAGAAGTGGAGTCCAAAACATTTAATACACCAAGGTGGAGAAGCCTCCTACCTTGGGCTGCTCATGACTATGGAAGGGTGGACTTGAAAGACAGAGCTCTCACTACTAGCTCTGTCAAACATGGCAGGCCTGCTTCCTGGCGCTAGATCTGTTTGCTCTTATTTATTCAAAGTATTTCATTGCTGACCTTGGAAAAATGTCTGACGGATACCCATGGCATTTAATGTGAGATAAAATCCTCTTTTGGCAAGATGACACACAGTTACCTGAGCTCATCTGAGATAATCTGCCTATATAGTCTCTTTTATCTTTCAGGGTTTAAATAAAAATGTTCTGTCACTGACTCTCCAGGGTTGCCATGGAAACATAGTGGTTGTGTGATGGTTGAAACAGAGAAAAGTAAGACATGACCGGAGAGCGATTTGATGAGAAGACAGATGCTGTGTGACAAGTCAGGGTGCTTGGTAGATATACTGAGGTCTTGACTGGCTGAGGAAATGTGGGGTTTTTCCTGGTTGAGAAGAAGAAGAAGAAGAGGAGGAGGAGGAGAAGAAGAAGAAGAAGAAGAAGAAGAAGAAGAAGTTGGCTTCTCCCCACAACAGAACACCCTGTGAAGTATGTGGGCTGTGAGAGCTCAGAGGAGAGCTGTGACTAGCCCAGGGTCACTTAGCTGGCTTCGTGGAGGAGGGTGGAATCGAACCCGGTATTTCCAGAGATAAGAGTCCAGCTCCTTCATCACTAGACCAAACACTGACAATTATAACAGATAAGAGCAGTGGGAAGACTAGAAGGCATTTCCGCCAAACAAGGGATCCAGCAAAAATTGAGACGAAGAGCTTTGGAGATGCATTTACAACATGGAGCACAACAGATACATCATGTGTCACAACCAGGGAACTCTTTCTGAGCACAGACTTACCTTCCCTAGGGGGCACGGTGGAAGAGCAGGAGAAACTTATCAGGAACATGTGTATTTTAATTAACAGGTCAGTGACAACACTAATACGTAGTTTTAAAAGCCATTGTGAGAACTTGAGAGTATCAGTATATGATTCCTGCATAGATAAATCAAGTCAAAACCTCATATTTGGGAAACAGACCAGAATTACCAGAATTGTGGATGGGACAGAGGGTTGATATAATATATTTGCTGACCAAAGAGCTTGATCACGGGTCAAGAATTTAGGTATGGGTCAAAGATGTGTTTTGCTGACAGGGAAAAATCAAAAGAATATCATATTAAAGATGAAATAAGGACTGGAAATTAGAGGGTAAACCCAGATATAAATATCTGGATCCAATGAGAAACTTCATAAGCCTAAGGGAAAAGAACGTAAGATGAATAATCTGCCTTATGTGTAGAGATCAAAATGCATATACTGTATTGTAATACAGTAACCACAAATGCAGTGAAAATGTTGGGGAACTCAATTAAAATATTTATTTATAAATATTCAGCCCCATCTGTGCTCAGCTGCCCAAAGAGACTGGTCTCTTCACCATCCATAAAAGACAGAGAATTTTTAATATTTCTCTCTTTGATGCATTCTCTCACCACAGCCATTCAGCCAAGCAGGAAAGCAACAACATGCATCTCATCAACATGTTAAAGGTTTCATTGCACTGTGCATGGTAACTCCAGGGTGACTAATTAATTGGAGTACTTCAGATCTGAGAAACACAGCGAACCATTAATATAATTGAGCTTTACAGTCAGCACAACAAATTAAGAGAGATAAGCAATTTCCCTCCTCTGTTTTCAGTTCATTAGCCAGGACACAGATACTACGGAAAGAGAGCTAGTCGAGAGTGGGGTGCAAGGTTTCCACCTAGGATTTCAGTGAAGATCCCAGTATGCTATTCTAAAAGTTAGGGCATGGAAGGAGGAGGAAGAGGAGAGTTATTTTTTATACTCCTCTTTCCTCAAAGGGACTCAAAGCAGCTGGCAAACCTTCCATTCTTCTCCCCACCCTGTGAGGTAGGAGGGGCTGTGAGACCTCAGAAGAGAGCTGTGACTAGCCCAAGGTCACCCAGCTGGCTTCATGGAGGAAGAAGGAGAGCTGGCTTTTCTACCCTGCTTTTCTCACCCATTTAAGAGGACTCTACGTCCCTGACAAACCTTCCGTTCTCCTCCCCACAACAGACACCCTGTGAGGTAGGTGGGGCTGTGAGACCTCAGAAGAGAGCTGTGACTAGCCCAAGGTCACCCAGCTGGCTTCATGGAGGAAGAAGGAGAGCTGGCTTTTCTACCCTGCTTTTCTCACCCATTTAAGAGGACTCTAAGTCCCTGACAAACCTTCCGTTCTCCTCCCCACAACAGAACACCCTGTGAGGTAGGTGGGGCTGTGAGACCTCAGAAGAGAGCTTTGACTAGCCCAAGGTCACCTAGCTGGCTTCATGTAGAAGTGTGGAATTGAACCAGAAGACTACCAGATAAGAGTCCAAACTCTTGTGGAGAGAAATACCCCTCTTAAAAGAAGAAAGTGTAAAATCTGTGCATCCGTCATCAGTGTTCTCTGAGCTGAATCTTCTTTCTCCACACAGTTGTCACCAGGCGACGTAGCATCCACAGTAGAGATGTGAACAGATGTGTTTTTGGCATTTCATCTGTAACAAATTGAATATTAGAAAATCCATATTTAGTCAAATAGATCCCCTTCAAATACAATGTGTATCCAATATGAATGATTATGGATCCAATACGAATGCATACGTATCCAATACTTATCTATGTGTCCTGTGATATATCTGCTCTGAAAGCGTCGAATCCGACCTGAATCCGCTTTTAATCTGCTCTCATTCCATGCCGAAGGCAATCTGGATCCCTTGCTGATGTGAGTGGCGCAGCCGCTTTCCCATCTCCCCAGTTTAATGAACGTCCGAACTATTCATGAGAACGTCCAAACTATACGTAGAAATGTCAGAACATTTGTGTTCATATGAATGTTAATGTCCTAACATTCGATTTGTGTCCAAATTCGTATTAATAATGAACGTTACAAATATTCATACAAATCCTTAATCCACGTCGCAAATGTTCTTTCTGTGTTAGTGATGGGCGATCATAGCAGCTGGTTTTCTCTGCAACTTTGGGACTTTGTTGGGATTAAGTGTTGCTTTGTCCTCTCATTGTTGGATTATGGGCTGATCTTTTCATGTGCCGTTGTTTTGTTAGTGGCATTGTTTGCACACCGGTCTGCCCCTACCCCTCGATTGAACATTTTGTGCTAGAAAAAGTGGATTAGTGAAGGGTTGGGAACACGGGGTCACACACTGTTGCTCTGAGGAGCATCTGAGGTACCTCTTTGGTTATGACAGAATGTAGTCAAAATTACTCACTCAGCTTTTATTCCGTCCAAGTGTTCCTCTACAACAGCTGTTCTCAACCTCCCTAATGCCATGACCCCTTAATGCAGTTCCTCATGTTGTGGAGACTCCCAACCACGGGGGGTGGTGGGGCAGCTGGGAGGGGTGGTGGAAGGCTCATCGCAACCCCTCTGAAAGGGTAGTTTGACCCCCAAAGGGGTCGGACCCACAGATTGAGAACCGCTGCTCCACAACATGATGGCAAACTTTGTAAGGTGCTGGAGGACTACTGAATAATGGGCCACAGTGCTGTTAGTGATGAAAGCATGGTGGTTTGGATTTCTGTTAATAAGTGGCAGCAGGCCTCTTTCTTGCATGTTAAGATCAGAAACAGCCCCTCTTCATTCTGCATACAGTGTTGACAGCATTTCCCAGGACAATGAGCTGGCACAGAAGTTTCTCCTCTTTCTGCTTTCCACTTCAAAACCACCTAATAATCCCTGCCAAGTGAAAACCCTGGAGGCCGGTACCCCCATCTGCTGAAGTGGAGATTTGACTGCCTAATCTAAACAATCATTTCTTAACACAGCCAGCTCTTTATCATACAGTGAATGCAAGATTTCTTCCACTCACTGTGCCATCTGTATAGTCATCTACATTTCCCCAAAGTTAGCTTTCTTCGCTTTGAATCTTCTTGTGACACCAAAT
Source organism: Aspidoscelis tigris stejnegeri (assembly GCA_023333525.1). Lineage (NCBI taxonomy): Eukaryota > Metazoa > Chordata > Lepidosauria > Squamata > Teiidae > Aspidoscelis > Aspidoscelis tigris. Next base: position 79,206,104 of record JALMGA010000007.1, read on the forward strand.
GTTCTCCAACGCTATCACCTGTGCTTATCTGTCTATGCTTTCATTCCCTTCCTCCGTTTCAGGAGCTATGATGGAACAGAGAGCATTTTTGTCCCGGCCTACTGTATTCCAACATGAGCCAAAACCACAACTATGAAGGCAGCAGGGCGTGCAAAAAATAATATGGGAAATTCTGGTTTATGGACTTGAATCCCTTCTTCTGCAACTATTGGCCAAAGCACAAAAGCCCACTGCAAAACTTGGTAATCTAGTAAATGGGCTTGTATGAGGACAATAAGGTTTTTTCCCCATTAGTACTAAGTACCCATTAGGAACCCATTAAGAACCCATTAGGCTCTCTACTGTATTTGTATGGGGTGTATCTGATGGGGTTGGCGCGATGATGTCATCATGCCAGGTACTCATGCGTGGGCGTATCTGCATGTGGGCGGACCCGCCTGGAGACGGATAGAGGAGCGGTGTCTCGGTTCCTAAGTGTTTTCCGACCCCTGGGAAAGAGTAGAGCGACCCCCAAAGGGGTCATGACCCACAGGCTGAGAACCATTGGATTAAAGTGAAGGTGTGACCAGCATGTCTATGGCCATGGTCACACCTCTCAATCTTGTTCTGAATTACTGGCTAAGTCGTTGGCCATCAGCAAGTCTGGTTAAGCCCCCAGCCTTTTCTTGTCCAGCTTTTGCTGAAGATATTCTTGGCACCGAATACATTTTTGGACCTCATCCAATAGAATTTCTGGTTTAGGTGTTTTTCCTCTTCATGGAGATACGTTCTTCTGATAAATGGATCGTGGAACCTACCGTATCTCAAACTGAAATCTGCATTGCAAGTGTTTGCTTTCAGAGTTACATCTTTAGCTTTCAACTTCAGTGCTCCAGGTGAAGCGCAGCCATCCCTTGTTACCCAGGTCTTTCACATATGCTCACACAATTCCCCAGCCTTAGGCCCAAAGAATCCTGGCCTGTTGCAGGATTTTTATTTTTAAATACGTTCTTGCTAACTCCTGTCCCCCAAGCTGAACTGGACTTAGCTACGACGAAAACGTTACAGGAGGAGATGACAGGATTATCAGAGGAAACTCAAGGACTCCAAGGGCAATTTATTTTGGGAGCTGGAGTGTGAGGGAATTAGAAAGTAAAATAAGATGGAAGTTGCTATGGTAATAAGAAGGGGAGGCCTATATTTGGGTGATGAGTCAGGCACACTGATATATATTAGGGGTGTAGGCCATTACAGGGGGACTCCTGATTCTGCAGGGTGTCTCCTAGTGAAGTGAATAAACTATACTCTTGCAAACAGCTTTGGTTTTAAGCAGCCTCTGGTTAGGGAGCTGGACTCTTATCTGGGAATACCGGATTTGATTCTGCCCTCCCCCACGAACCAAGCTGGGTGACCTTGGGCGAGTCACAGCTCTCTTCTGAGCTCTCACAGCCCCACCCGCCTCACAGGGTGTCTGTTGTAGGGAGCAGAATAGAAGCCTTGTCCTTCCTGTTCAGTTGTAGTCTTCTCTGCTTTGTTTCTCTGTTAGTTTCTCCACCACCTTTTATCTTGAAGTATATTGATAGCTCTTGTATTTGTATCGGGCACCCATCACATTCCACATCAGGACATGGAATATAATAAGTCGTGTCCACATGTGGGTCTGATGCCAAGAGGCCTCCAAGGCAGCCATTTGGGATGCCCACCTTGCAAGCCTGAACAAACTCCCATCCCATTCAGGCTTGCAAGTGGGAAGCAACGTCGTGTCATCACAATGTTGCACAAAGCTCCACTTCTTCCCAGCTTCAAAGTCAGAAGGAGGAGGCTGAGGAAAGCCAGGGTGGGTTCTACCTTCCATCACCTTTGCAGAGGGCTAAACTTGCAAAATATCAGACCTTGCAGATTTCATCCACTCTAACAGGTTCACGTGCCGTGCAAAGCAGATCATGGTGACATCAGCCGGGCTTCCAATGAGTGGGGAGGGGTGGAGAAAAAAGGATGCGGTTCCCCAATGCAGGTGTTTACCACAGTTTTCATGGGGACAGGCAGATTCGACTTGAACCTGCACTCTCCTCAATCGCATGGGGACGTGGTAATTTGAACTACAATATGTATTGGAGATGACCCGATTCAACACCGCAAAAAACAGAGCTCGTGGGGATGCAGCCAACGACCAAACTGAACCACAAATGTGCACAAATTGATATGTTATTTGTATGCATTCATATGGGATTCGTATGGGATTGAACCTTAGCATCAAATACGAATCCTCCACATTCAAAGGGGATCTATTAGAATGAATACAAATTTTCTTGCATTTGGTCTGATACTAATCAAATACAAAAAAAAATCAAATACAAAAAAGTGAACCACTAGAAGGGTGCATAGTATATATGACTGGTCAAGTAAAGGTTTTTTTAAAAAAAATCAGCCAGTTTGGTCTAGTGGTTAGGGAGCCGGATTCTTATCTGGGAATACCGGGTTTGATTCCACCCACCCACCCCCTCCACAAAGCCAGTTGGGTGACCGTGGGCTAGTCACAGCTCTCTTCTGAGCTCTCACAGCCCCACCCACCTCACAGGGTGTCTGTTGTGGGGAGAAGAACAGAAGGTTTGACAGCCGCTTTGAGTCCCCTTAAATGGGTGAGAAAAGTGGGGTAGAAAAGCCAACTCTTCTTCTTCTTTGTTACCAGGTACCCTTAAGAATAATGGTGCATGAGCTTTCACAGCCTATGCGCAATCAGTTATTCTTCAGTGGGACCATGACTAGAGCATATCCCAAAGAGGTGCTCTGTTTGCTTTGCTTTTTAAAGATCTTTTTAGATATTGTTATTTTTAATTCTCTATGTAGTTTGTTACGTTCTGTAATGACCAATGGCTGAATTAATGGAATAAACAAAGTAATCAATGACTTAATCAAAGCGGCTGAGTCACACCAAGAAGGACATTTATAGTTTGCAAATGCTTTGTTACTACAATTTTCGTAAGAATGAAAGGAGCCAGCTGACACATTCAGAATAAGAATGAATGAATGGATCACTTTGCTTTATCAGCTAAAAATACGTATAAGAATGCTACAAGTGATGTTCCTTACTTGCTGTGAAAGATGTGAACTTTAAGCTGAGACTGAAGTTAGGACTGCTCCATGCAGCAAGACCTGGAAGAGGGAATTCTTAGTCGTCATGAATATGAATATGCACCTTTGGATGAAATCACTGACCTGTATATTTTGGTCTGTTTGCAACAGACCAGAATTTAAGACCAAGATATTCAAAGGTCTCCAGGTGAGCAAAGCCTGACCTAGGGCCCGTTCCCACTGGGACTTTATTGCATGTCAAAAACGGTTTGCAAACTGTTTGTCCGCACTGAAAACTGGCTTCCTGCTCTTTCAGCAGAGTAAATGGGGGGGGGGGTAAGCATTAAAAAAAAACACCTCATTTAAAGGACTCTTGCTCCCGTTTTTCTTTTTGACATGTATTTTCCCTTCAGGAACAGTACACTGAGTATCGCTTTCACCCCTCGCCGCCTCATCCGCCCGCCTGCCCGCCTGCCCGCCCACTCGCCTACCCGCCCACCTACCTGCCTGCCTGCTCTTTCGGGCTTCGCTGCCGCCATTGCTGCCATCACTGCCTTACCCACCAGCCATTTGGGCCGCCATGGGCCTTTCAGGCTGCAGCATGCCACTGCTACCACTTTGCTCACTTGGCTTCCCACCAAAAAGCTGTGGCACTCTGGAGGTATAGGGAGGAGGAACGCCAGCTGGTGGGCGGGCGGGCGAGCGAGTGAGCCCTGTCCTCTCCCTCCTCCCTTTCGGCCACTACTGCTGCCGCATTGCTGCCGCCATGCTCCACTTTTTAAAGTGGAATTAACAAAAAAAAAAAAAAAAAGGAACCCCCATAATGCATGTTCCCATCTGTTTTTGTTAATTTTGCTTTAAATAGCCCAGGTGGGATCACGGCCTTATGGTGTTTAAATATGTCTTTCCATTTTTTACCGGAGAGATCCTGACTGAAATTATCTCAGGGGAAAAGATTTGTCTTAATTCTCCACTGGCCAGTATACCAGACGAGCAAGCATGCTAGGACCCTCCCTTCTATATGCTGGTGACCCAATGTACTATATACAGTATTCTAGTATGCTTGCTGTTTGATATATTGGTCAATGTAGATTCACTCCTAGAATCCAGAACCACTATATATCCCTGCATAAACTTGTTTCATAAGGAATTTGCCTCAAAATATTTCCATTAATCTTTCCAGGTGTTCTGATTTACAGGCCCAACAAAAGTAATAGATCGTGTAACAGAAAAGGCACAGTTCGAAAAGGCCAAATGGTTTTCCAAACGAGAAAGGTAAAAGCCAGGACAAACAGAACATTCCTTTTCCACCGACTTGATTTCAGAAAGTATTATAGTGGAGCTACAATCTAGGAAGACGTTTCTACTGTACTTTTGTACTCGATCTAAATCAGACAATATTTTTCCTGGCAAAATACAAGGACAGATTCTTCTCCCTCTGATGCTAAATATACTTATTCTGCATTGCGCTGTTTGAAGAGCTAATAAGGAAGCTCTTAGTCCCTTATCGGGAGGAAAAAAGAAGCATTGTTTTAAAATTCTAATACCAACACACAGTTTACACAGTTGCTTTAACTCCTGCCATTGTTAAGCATATAATTTCATGCACAGAGTTTTAAAAAATACGTTTCTCTTTTGAGCATGCCAATGAATGACTTTAGTCAGGGATTACTTTATTTTCCTCCAAATAATTTTTGTTAACTTTTCAACAAATACATAACTTGTGCAACAAAAATCAACACTTAAATTACATCATATACATTTCAATCTAAAAAAAAACACAACTGTGTCATGTCATGCTGGACCGGTTTTTGCTTAATTAACTAAAACAGAAAAGTAAGAGGTACACAGTTTAGGCAGGGGTTACAATTAAAATAACAAAACAGTGGCCGGGATCCAGAGACTTTTGTATGAGGTTTGAGGGTAATATTGCTTTCCAGCAGGTCCCCTTTGTACTTCCTAGGATGCTCTTGTGGGTGGAAGATAAGGAGAGAGTCAGGGATCAGGGAAATGCACTAGAAATATTCAAAGATAGTCTGCAATGATCTCTTGAAGCTGGAAAGTACTGCAAGAAGCAGGCAAAGAAAGATATAAAAATAAGAGATAGAGGTGCCCCTTGCATAAGACAGTTCTGTAAACAGTTAGTACGAACAAAGTTTAATGATTGGTCCACTGACCTTATCATAAAATGAAATACAAAAATACAATTTATTCCATTTTTAAGCCAAATAATCCTCAAAATACCCCCAAAACTGATTGGGAATGGGGACGAAGAGGATCCAAACCATTTGTAAGCCACTTTAAATGATTGGGAAGTGGGGTCAAAGAAGATCCAAACTGTTTTGAAGCAGTTTTATTCCTTGACTTGGAATTCACCCTTATTGTTAAAATACTGAATCTAAAACATAGCAGCATGGATTCTGTCAGCCTTGATAATAAACAAAGCCACTTGAGTGGTACTGCGTTCATCCATTCCACTATGAAGCCTGTACATTTTTTCTCTGCTGTCTAGTAATTGATAATTTGCTAGTAAAGGTGAAATGTACTGCTCTCTAATACTTTTACAAAAAGGGCAGTCTAAAAAAACATGTGTCATGTCCTCCACACCTTTGGCCTCACATGTGCAGAGTCTGTCTTGGACTGGAATTTTCAGGTACCGCCCTTGGGTCACCTTGATGTCCAGAAGATCAAACCTCGCCCTGGTAAAGGCGAGTTGTAAATTCAGTAGAAGAGGTGGTGACAGCTACTTGTCTAGATGGCTTTAAGGAAGGGTTAGACAAGATTATGGATGACAGATGTATCAATGGCTACTAGAACGGATGTCTAGGTACATCTTTCAGGCTGCGGGGGGGGGGGAGCAGGACGCTTCTAAGGCCATTTGCTGGGATTCGAGAGCAAGAAAAGGTTTGTCCTTGTCTCTGCTTGAGATGCCCATGGGCAATTGGTGGGCCACAGTGTGCAATGGGACACTGGACTATATGGGCTGTGGCCTGATCCAGCAGGGGTCCTCTAATGTTCTTATGAATACTAAAAAACAAATGTCTGGAATTCAATTCATATACGAATGTCCAAATTTGTCCAAATAACAAATAATATGAATATTCGTACACATCCCTAATAAACTATGGTCCACACCTTCACTAGTTTCACAACTACAGTCCCACACACAGAGCGGAGCATCAGGGCAGAGTGACTGGGGCTGCACAGTTGAGCACAATTCTGGTGCATCATGGGATGGCCATAGCAATGGACTGGCATGCATGGCCATTGCTGTGGCAAGGCAGACACTCTCACATGGGAGTGTTCACACTTCACCCAGACCCAGGTAGGGATGGGGTTCAGCATTTCCAATGGGAACACCAGCCTCTGTCCCAGATCTTAACTTCGGTGGGACACTGTCCCACAGGAGTGGTCAATATCAGAGAAACAGCCATATTAGTCTAGTTCGAAAAGTCCAGCAAGGTAGTTAGTAGCACTTGGAAACTAATAGGAGAAGGGTTGGTGGCATGAGATTTCATAGACACATCTACTTCTTCAGATGCTAGGGGACCCATTAGGCCCCCTAGCATCTGAAGAAGTAGATGTGCCCATTGGGCCCCCTAGCATCAGAAGAAGTAGTTGTGCCCATTGGGCCCCCTAGCATCAAAAGAAGTAGTCGTGCCCATTGGGCTCCTTTGCATTTGAAGAAGTAGACATGCCCATTGGGCCCCCTAGCATCTGAAGAAGTAGACATGCCCATTGGGCCCCCTAGCATCTGAAGAAGTAGACATGCCCATTGCCCCCCCTAGCATCTGAAGAAGTAGACGTGCCCATTGGGCCCCTTAGCATCTGAAGAAGTAGACATGCCCATTGGGCCCTCTAGCATCTGAAGAAGTAGATGTGCCCATTGGACCCCTAGCATCTGAAGAAGTAGACGTGCCCATTGGACCCCTAGCATCTGAAGAAGAAGATGTGCCCATTGGGCCCTCTAGCATCTGAAGAAGTAGATGTGCCCATTGGACCCCTAGCATCTGAAGAAGTAGACTTGCCCATTGGACCCCCTAGCCTCTGAAGAAGTAGACGTGCCCACTGGGCCCCCTAGCATCTGAAGAAGTAGACGTGTCTATGAAAGCACACGCCGCCACCCCTTCTGCTGTTAGTCTCCAATTGCTACTAACTACCTTGCTGGACTGTCCCACAAGAGTTGCGCGAAAAGGCTGATTGACAAATGTTAATGTTACACTTCTGTACATGATTACTGGAGCCAGACTGCAGTAATGAAAAATGCTCAAAATTCCATTATTAGAAGACTGGATTATAACACTGATGGATTTTGCAGAGATGGACAAATTTATTAAGAGATAAAAACTATGGCAGTTTTTGTTAGGCAATAAAGCAGGTTCTGAAGAACAAAGAGAGACACAGATATTTGGGTGATTGAATAAGAATTAAGAGGAGCAGAAGGTTGAAGTGGGGAAGTCCATGAAGTGCATTTCCCCCCTTCATTTCAAACTGACGGGGAGGGGATGTTCAGCTTTGCGCGAGTGCCCCCCCAAAAAAACAAATGTAGGAGCCTTTTCTTCTGTATGTGAACATTCATTTCTCACAGCTCCTCATGTTTATTTTGGATGGAAACAAAAGCAAAAAGCAGTAAACTAGATAGAAGGGGGAAATACTGACTCTTATCAGTATGCCAACATAGGCTGTTTTTCCGCTACAGCTAAGAACCCTTCTAAGACCCCATTAGGAACCCAACTGGTCCCAATCCAGAAGGCCCTGTCCCCATCTGGACCCCACTGAAGCCCCCATCTGCAAGGCCCTGTCCCCATGAGGGCTGGGGAAATCTGGATTTAATGGGTCCTTCAGGCCCCTAAATCTGGATTTCATGTGGACTTGATTAAAAGTGTCCACAATGGGGTCTTCAGCCATCTTCAGGATCCAGATATCCAGGAGGACCCCATCTCAAAGATCTGGATCTTCAAGATCCAGATCTTTGACTATGTGTGGAAAAAGGGGGATAATTGTCTCAAAGGCAAAATACTAATCGCACACTTTCTCATTCTGTCCACCACCATAACCTGAGCTAGAGGGGGTTAAATGTTAGTAAATTTCCGACATTTTGCCCTGAGCCTTAATCCTGAAAACATAGTGAATACTTTGCCTTGCTCTCTCAGGAGTCATTCTAAATTCATCTGCTGAATGGCTGACCGTGGTTGAACGTCACTGTATAGATAGTAAACATTCTTGGGAGATCCCATGCAGAAAATGGATTGTGTAGCGCCGTGGGAGAGTTCATCTTTAATGGTCCGTGTCTGGCAGAAAAGTGCTTGGCATAAGTTCTTCCCATTTCTAAAAGTACACACAGCCCTGATCAGACAGGTTACTACTTAACTGCTTCCCGGAAGAACATCTGTTCCATAAAAGGTAAAGAGAGAAGCAGAAAATAAAGAGGCAAAGTCATTTTGGTGTTTCAAAAGAGCTCAAAATATGGGTGTTTTTCCACTGGCAGTAAGAACCCATTTTAGCACCCATTAAGGACCCATTTGGCTGAGAGCCGGATGACCCCATTTCCACTATGGACCCCATTAGCGACACATGTTTCCACCACAGGTAGGGAAATCCAGATCATATGGGTCCTTCAGGACCTATAATACGGATTTCGTGTAGACCCCATTGAAGCGGTCTACAATGGGCTCTTCAGCCATAAAATCCAGATTATAGGGAGCCTGTTTCCACTACAACTGGACAATGGGGTCCAGAGGAAGCTCGGGGGAGGGGGCACCCATGGGACTTCAGAGCCTTTGCTAATCTCTGAAGGCAACTTCTGAGATTGCGCCCCCTGTCCCCAAAACACCTGGAGTGACAGGCAGACCCCTTGTGGGTTGATCCGGATTTGCAAATGGGTGCTCTGGTGTTTCCACAGCAAGGAGGTTAGCACCCATTGCTATTGGGTGCTAGACCACCCATGGAAGCACACTGGGTACTTCCCTTAATTTGGATCTACTAGATCCGGATTAAGGGAAGTACCCATTCCTTAGATCTAGATCTTCTTAGATCCGGATTAAAAGAGCACGGTGGAAAAACACCCTGTATTTCAGTTCATTATTTGTCAATAGTATGTGAAGTCTTCTTGCAAAGGTACATCTTTGTTCCACTGTCTGTGCAGGGATGCTCAGGAAACACACACAAAAAAACCTAACTGAAAAACCAAAGTAGATACCTGGATAGAGCCCTCAAAAGTAGTGATGGAGTTTTACTTCCATCTCGTTAAAAACGCACACCTTATTTTAATTTTCATGGCTGTTCTGCTTTGAGCTTGGAACACTCTGTCAGGATAGCCCACCTATAGAAACCACAAAGGAGCGTGCCCATTGTTGAGCCGATAGTCAAAGATGGTGGGTTACATTGTGCCATGGTCTAAAAAGGAATCTTATCACTGGCATCCAAGGCCAGGCCTTGAAAGTCTGAACAGATATCCTAGTTGCTGTGGAAATCCAGGTCAAGAACGTGAGAGCTCTTTCTGCATTGGGCCTTATCCTGGATTATATCCAGAATAGGGAGCTGCAATTCACATGCTGATACATCCCCTAGCAAGCCCTTGCTGCAATGATCAGGCTTTTTCACACCCATGGATCTGGATTTTTCAGTGACGTCTCCAGCAGGAAGCTTAGCAGGCACAAGGCTTAATAGAGTTTCAGGGTTTTTCACTTGAAGATATTTTTAACCTTCTGGGTTTTCTGACTTGGCTGTGTATTTATATCTATGATTGTCATAAAGCAGGAAGATTTTTTTTTATTTTGAGAAAAGATTGCTATTGAATCTAATTAATGAAAAACAGCATCCCTAGATACCAGGGATTGAAAATGACTGTCGTTAAGTTGTAGCCCTTTCCACATTTACTTGCTTCTAAAGCCACGGTTACACCTTTACTTTAATCCAAATCCAAATTTCACCAGCAAATGATCCATTCTTGACAATGGGCTTTCCATCGGCTTCCTATCAACATCTTCTCGTCCATTGGCTCTGTGGCAAAAACCAGATCAAGGGTATGACCTGCTGCATGCATTGGGCCTGCCATGAGACAGCCCCATGGCTGCAAGAGCTGAGCTGGCCCCGTAGCCCCTGCATGGCTGTTGCAATCCCCTAACACTAAAGTGGCAGGTGCTTCCAACACTACATCTGAAACCACCTCAGCCAGCTCAGATAGGGAGGTTGCCAGACAGTGGGGTGGGTGGTACACCAGCAACATCCCCATTCTGTCTCTCTGGCCCAGCAACGAAAACTGTCACGTAGTGTACCAGATCTGGACTGGAGACAGATCACTTGTCAATCTCAGATAAGAGTTGGACAGCCACTCAGACAATAAATCCAGAGACAAAGTATTTCTTTGCTCACTGGAAGGTTCAGCAGCTTTATTTCAGAACCTCTCTTTAAACAGCAAACTAAAGACAAAAAACCTTGTTCAACACAGTGCTGTTTTATAGCCCACAAACTACATTATCATGGGGTTTCAGAATGATGTCATCTAATTAATGCTACAGCATGAGACTGAATCACAAAACTCTGAGTCATCTGAATCACAAGACTCTGAATCATGAGTTGTAACTCATTGTGACTCTTCAGATCCTGGTAACAACATTCTAAACTGTTTGACAAAAACAACCCCTCAAACCCAGTTGCAGAGTGAACTGGCCATCTAGTAAGAGAGGCAGAAGTTCTATGGACTCTAGGAATGCCCCCTCTCCTCTCAACTGTTCTGGAAATGGAGGGCAAAGCTGAGTAAGACTAGGCCCACCCAGTTCATCTACCCAGGTCTCAGTAATACATGCCAGATGAACCCCTTCATCCGGGATCATATCATAATGAGTGATGTGTTGTTCTGGACTGACCAGGCATTCAAGAGCAATGGGCAAGTTTATAGGCTTTCCCAAACTGGTTGGAAGGCAGGCCAGAAGGAGTGATAACTTTGATGCATCTAACACCCCTTCTCCCCATCTGCCTCTTCTACCTCTCAGCGCCATATTTTCCCCTACCCCTCGCCATTGCAGTAGTAGCCCCCTGAGACACTTCTCCCCCTCTGACCCTGCCTTGACACAGAATATTTTTTTAAATAAAACTGTTAAATTTCAGTGCCTGCAGTCCATGGCAGGTGAGCATGAATGAAGTCCTTCCCCCTGCAGAAGGTTCACGAGCATCCTTTGAGGGCCATGTGACACCAAGGTGGCCTAAATCGTACTGTTGTGCACACCTGTGCGCAGAGTGGCACATCAACCTGGCCGGCTGCACAAGCACCACATCAGAAAAGAGGGTCCAAAAAGGGAAGTGACTGCGTGGCTAGGAGGAGGGTGTGAACCCCCCCCCCCCCGGGTGCCATTCGGCACCTAGGGGGTCACTGACAGCAGGCATAGGACCACGTCAGTTGCCAGCACACTGGGGTGAGACCGGACCAGCCGGTCTTCAGCCTCCGCATGGTGGAGTCGCCTCGACTGAGGTGGCTGAGCCCCGTGGAGGCCCCCTGGGCCCACCCCCCACACAGGGACACGTGCATACCCCAAAACCAACACGCACGTCTTACCTTTTCAGGGTCCAAGTTCAAACTGGCAAGCTCTGGGTGGGCGGGGCTTGCTGGGTTCAGGTGCGCGCTGTGGTCCAATCACAGGCCTGGACCCTGAAAAGCTAAGATGTGCATGTGGGTATGGAGGAGGTGCGAGGCCCTGGGTGGCGAGCGGGCCCAGGGGGCCTCCACAGGATGCAGCCGCCTCAATCGAGGCAGCTGCACCCCGCAGAGGCCAAAGACCGGCCGGACCCCAGCTGCCTGCCACTGGGTTGATCGCAACCCAACGGCAGAAGCAGAGGGCGGGGCCTCCAACCCATGTGTCAGCCTGTTCAGGCTAGGACACACGGGGACGGATACCCCATTCACACCTAGGAAGGTAAGGTTCAGGTGGGAACACATTCTTACCTGCCTAGGTGCGAATGGGGCATCCGTCCCCGCATGTCCTAGCCTTCCTGCACAACAACTTTCAGCAGGGTGAGGGACTGCAAGCTGCACTGCTGCTTGCACTGGTAGAAGAGACAAGCTAGCAGAACTCCTAGTAATTTTTGACTCCTTAGCCATAAATGCCGATAGAAAAATCATAGATACAGCTGTTGCAGAGTTAATAACTTAGCAACAGAATCAGTTACAAGAAAGGGAACGATACCTTTCAAGATGTTTCTTTTCCACATAGAGAAATTAGACTGTGCCCGCAGTGAATACGCCATTCCTAAGCAATCTATTGAATTTCTTTTAGGCTGTTGCAAATAAAATCATATTCAAATGTATTTAAAGTGACATGCATATTATAAAGATGTTAAAACATTGTATAACTACATACCTATCAACTTGTAAAACTGCTGCATTAATATATGATATATATTTTGGCAAATGCAGTTATTTATTATTGTTGTTCATGTTTTGATGGTTAAAATATAATTTTAAAAATATTTGAATTAAAAGAAGAAAGCAAGCATCCCTTGAATGAACCCAAAGTGAGCCGTAGCTGCTTTATTAGAAGACTCCATCCTGGGTATAGAAACATTTTGATTTTTATTAGCGGGTAATAATTCTGCCCTTTATTTTTTGACTGATTATCTACAGATTTCTGGATCCATAATCATTCACGTCACAGATAGAGGGAGTTGAGGCTGAAACAGGATAATAGCCTTTAAATCCCCTTCTCTAAGCAGATATTCCCTGTCAGCAAGATTAAAGCGGTCAAGAGCAAGCCCCCTTCATGTGCCTGCATCCCACACTGAGCTTTAGCAACAACTGGACGAGAACAGAAAGAAATGTGAAGCCGCTTTGTGCTGGATGCCTCCAGGAAGAAGGAACTGCCAAGGGAAGCAGCAGCCTTCTACAAGCAAGTACATGGTGCTGGGAAAGAGAGTGGAGCCCACATGCCTTGAAGGAAACATGTGGAATCTGAAAGGATGTCAGAAACTGCACATCTCAGACAATAAAGCAAGGCCACGGGATGCCACTGTGGCATTTAATGTGGACTGTGGGAAAGCCGTGCATATAGAGTTCGACAAGGAGATTGCAGGATCTGTGGCCACCAACTGGAGGTGCAGGGTGCAAGTGTCCCGGAAAACGGAGGAAGATTACTACTTCTCAGATGAGGAAGATGATGATGTAGAGGAGGAAGAAGAGGCGGCAGCAGCAGCAGCAGCGCTTTCCTCACCGTTTCCTCTCAGTCCGGCCTTTCCATCTGGAGATGCTGCTCCCTCTTCTGTGCTTAACATCAATGTTGGGGGGCAAAGCTACCGTCTCACCTACCAAGCCGTGGCCATCTATCCCACAACCCGGCTCGGCCGCTTGGCCACGTCCACGGACCGCCGTCGCCAGCTAGGCCTCTGCGACGACTACGTTGTGCAGGGGGACGAGTACTTCTTTGACCGCGACCCTGCCGTCTTCCAGCTGGTCTACAACTTTTATGCTTCAGGGGTGCTACAGGTGAGGGACGAACTGTGCCCCCTCAGCTTTCTGGAAGAGCTGAGCTATTGGGGCGTGCGCCTCAAGTACACGCCACGCTGCTGCCGCATCTGCTTCGAGGAGAGACGCAACGAGCTGAACGAGCAGCTGAAAGTGCAGCAAGAGTTACGCGCCCAGGCCGCTGTCCAGGAGAGCAAACACCTGTTCTGCCATATGCGCTATGCATCCCAGCGGTGGCGCCTTTGGAACCTTATGGAGAAGCCCTTCTCCTCGACCACAGCCAAAGCTATGGGGGTGGCCTCCAGCTTCTTTGTGCTCATCTCCGTGGTGGCCCTGGCGCTGAATACAGTGGAAGAGATGCAACACAAGGACAAGGCTAGCGGAGAGATGCGGCCCCTTCTGGAACACGTGGAGACGTTCTGCATTGCGTTTTTCACCCTGGAGTACGTGTTGCGGCTGGTCTCTACCCCAGATATACGATGCTTTGTCAGCAGCGCCCTCAATGCGGTGGACCTCATTGCAATCCTGCCCCTCTACCTCCAGCTCTTTTTGGAACATTTTGTGGACGAGGACCAGCCCCGTGGGCAAGGTTCCCAGCACGAACACGACATTGAAAAAGTGGGGCGGGTGGGGAAAGTCGGGCAAGTCCTGCGTATCATGCGTCTCATGCGCATTTTCCGCATCCTGAAGCTGGCTCGTCACTCTACAGGGCTGCGAGCCTTTGGCTTTACTTTGCGCCAGTGCTACCAACAAGTGGGCTGCCTCTTGCTCTTTATTGCCCTGGGCATCTTTGCCTTCTCTGCCATGGTGTATACTGTAGAGCATGATGTTTCCAGCACAAATTTCACCAGCATCCCCCATGCCTGGTGGTGGGCAGCTGTAAGTATCTGTCTTGCTTTTTTTTCATTCATTCATTCATTCATTCATTCATTCATTCATTCATTCATTCATTCATTTGTTAATTAAGCAGCAGTGTATACCCAGTTTCCTGAACATCTGTCCCAAGGTAGTTAGTAGCACTTGGAGACTAACAGGAGAAGGGTTGGTGGCATGGGCTTTCGTAGACACGTCTACTTCTTCAGATGAAGAAGTATACATGCCCATTCGAGCCCCCTAGCATCTGAAGAAATAGACATGCCCATTGGGCTCCCTAGCATCTAAAAAGTAGACGTACCCATTGGGCCCCCTAGCATCTGAAGAAGTAGACATGCCCATTGGGCCCCCTAGCATCTGAAGAAGTAGATGTGCCCATTGAGCCCACTAGCATCTGAAGAAGTAGACGTGCCCACTGGGCCCCCTAGCATCTGAAGAAGTAGATGTGCCCATTGGGCCCCCTAGCATCTGAAGAAGTAGATGTGCCCATTGAGCCCCCTAGCATCTGAAGAAGTAGATGTGCCCATTGAGCCCACTAGCATCTGAAGAAGTAGACGTGCCCATTGGGCCCCCTAGCATCTGAAGAAGTAGACACGCCCATTGGGCCGCCTAGCATCTGGAGAAGTAAACATGCCCATTGGGTCCCCTAGCATCTGAAGAAGTAGACGTGCCCATTGGGTCCCCTAGCATCTGAAGAAGTAGACGTGCCCATAGGCCCCCCTAGCATCTGAAGAAGTAGACGTGCCCATTGGGTCCCCTAGCATCTGAAGAAGTAGACGTGCCCATAGGCCCCCCCTAGCATCTGAAGAAGTAGACGTGCCCATAGCCCCCCCTAGCATCTGAAGAAGTAGACGTGTCTACCAAAGCTCATACCACCAACCCTTCTCCTGTTAGTTTCCAGGTGCTACCAACTACCTTCCTGGACTTTTCGAATTAGACTAACGCGGCTATTTCTCTGATATTATCTGTCCCAAGCTTTGCATTTATAGAAACTTGCTTCCATGCGTACATCCGTCAGCTGGGAACTTGGTTCATCACTTTTAGAAGATCAGGCTGTAATTGGTGAAGCTGGGCCGCTTGTGATTATATGGTGCCTTAGTCCTCCCAATGCTGTTTCACTGATGTTGGAGAAAAGGGGGCGAGGGGGCTTTTTACACTGCTAGACTGAGCTTTGCTGCTTTTCTCTTGTCCTTCACATCTTGTAGCAGATATATGAGTAATGCTGTGACCAGAGTTTGGGTTTCTTTCCAAAAAGAAAGGGTGTGAAGGAAGCTCCAGCTCCATGAAAGTATGTTCTAATTGTGCATGCCCATGCATTTTATTTATTTTAGCGTGCATGTGGCGTCTGGAAGATAAGACAGCTCTTGTTCATAAGCCTTTCCAGACAGCTGGTGAAAGCAGCCGTAAGAAACACAAAGGGCTATTTTGTTACCTCTTCCTGAGCCAGCAACCTTGGACAAAAATAAAAGAATGGTAGGGGCCGCTTGGCTCAGCTGATCGTAAACCAATACAGAGTTATAATTTATAGGTGTCTAGTTCAAACGCATCATAAACCACCGGCAACTGAAAAAATATTGCATTCCCTGTAGGATCACTGCAAGAGCCAACAGTTTCAGACAAGAAGCACATGGCCGGGAGCTGTGGCTGCAGAACTGGTTCATGATAATTTATCACAGGATAATTTATACACACTCACACAACGTTGCAACTTCGTTTCGCCGCCAAAGCGAAAACCTGCCAGTTCATTTTGTTGTCAAATCGTTTAATCAAAAAGAGTTTTTTATTCATTTTTGTATTTTTCTTGCAAAGAAAAGTGCCATTTTTCCCCACTGGAAAAAAAAAGCCCTTTGCCTGACCAAAAACACAATGAAACACAAATGTTCAATTCAATTGTTTGTTTTCACAAATAGGAGACTAGTTTGTTTCTATCAAAGGTTTAGATACATGGGGCGGCGGGGGGGGGGGGAGGAATCATTTCAGTGCATGTATCTATGAATTTGATATATTCAATCCAATGTGTGAACTTGAATCAAATGTTACACATTTCCACACATAGTTCCCACTTGGCAAATTAATCCTGTTTTAAATCAGGGGTTTTTTTAGTCAGCAGCAAGGTTGGGTTTTTTTTTCCCCGTTCCCACTGTTACCTTTTAATGCAGACTCACTCTCCATCCTTCAGTGCCCGGCAGGGGAGAAACGCCATCCCATATCTCCTCCCCTCAGCAGAAGCCCCTCCCCATGCAGACAACAATTGAACACCATCATACACTGACTTCATTGGAGTGGGCAATTCAAACCCCAGCCTCTATATAAACCTGCCCTGCATCAGATCATGGAGTCCTTTGGCAGCAGTTTTTGTTCATCAGTTCTCCCTGCACCACAGCACAGCTGCTTCTTTATGTTAACAAGGCAGTAGAAGATTAAAGATCACTTCCCCTTCTTATAATGGTGTTTGCCCTAGACTGGTAGATCAGAGCAGCACAAAATGTCAGGGAGTGATGTAATCATGGAAGGAAGGAAGGAAGGAAGGAAGGAAGGAAGGAAGGAAGGAAGGAAGGAAGGAAGGAAGGAAGGAAGGAAGGAAGGACACACTTTGTCATTCCATGACGGAAGCTGCTAAAATCTGATTGCTGCCAGCTAGTCCCTCTTATTGAAATCAGGCACTTTCACTGACTCCCCCCCATGTTCTGTTTGTCTGAGCTTGTCACACTGATGTGTGTGCCTTAGCTACTGCATTCTCTGTTCATTTTTCACCTCCTTCCGCTCCCCTTTGACCCAGCAGTAAGCCCATAATGAAGACCCCGGGGAAGGGGACTATAAATCACGGCTCCTCATTGGGTCAAGGGAAACTGAGGAGAATGCCCCTCAAGCATGGTTCCCTCCCCCCAAAACCGCTTGTGTTCCCATCTTGCTAAATAAAGTGGAGTATTTCTGAATCCAGCAGGGAGACGCCATTTGATCCGAATATAGATCATCCATGTTTCGGGACCTTTAATCCTCAGAAACTGCAGATTCTTTTAAAACTTTGGGAATGGTGTGCACTCAAAACGGTCTCAAAGCTCATTATAATCTGTTTGGGAATGTACCCATAAAAGCCCTTACCAATTTGCCAGCAGTAATGAGATCTGAAAACTGTATTATTGCATGAGAGAAACAATTAATTTTGCCAGTTTCCACCTTTTTCCTATGGTGGCTTCCTTATATTCATGGAAATCCAAACATATGAATATTCCATGTGAAAATTGTGTGAATTCAACCTGATTTCTCCTCTTGAGCTGATAAATAAATCCGAGATGCAGAAAGGTTATGCAAACAGACCCATAGATAAAAACTTTCAAAAGCGATTACAGAAAATGAAATTATAGGTTTTATAGTATGGACTATTACATCGATGTTTCATCATAGAACATCAAAGCACATCTGTTAGTTGGGAGCTTCATCTCCATTCAGTAATGTGAACAAGGGATGTGCACAAATGTATTTTTTACATTTGAATCCGATTCAAATCGAATATTCAAAAATTCAATTTGAATCAAATTTTGAAAATCTCAATTTTCGAAAATCTGATTCGTATCTGGATATGTGAATGTCAATAAGATTCATATCTGAAATACAAATTTGCGCAAGTATGTATTCATTGCATATTTCATCCATATGCAACCCGTTTTCATCCCGCATTAAATACAATAATATGTGTAATTTTTGCCTAGATTCATATACGATAGACACGAATCTGTGCATTTGAATTATTTGAAAATTGGTATCAGATTTTCAAAAATCCAAAATCCGTTCAAATGTGTAAACTGGGATTTTTGAAAATCTGATTCAAGTTTGAATGTCAACATTTGTCGAATTCGAATGGAATATTCCGATTTTTGAATATATGTGCACATCCCTAGGCTGGACTAGAAGTTGCCTAGCAAACTTGAACCCTGCTCAGCACCAGATCCCATCCCAAGGTGCTTTTCCTGTGCTCTAACGGCAGGCAGATGCTATTTTAATAGACAGTAATCCCATACGGCTGCACAGACACAGAAACAACAGAAAGACACCAGAAGGATCAAGTGTGTGGGGTCTTTTCCACCTGATCCTCTTTTGAGAAAACCTTATCCATCCTGCAATAGCTGCTAGGGATATGGACAAATGTTTGTAACGTTCAAAATTCGGCTGAATTCAGCCGAATTCGGACATTTGAATTCAATTTGAATGTTTTGATACATTCATGTGAAGCTTTGTATGGGATTTGTATGCTATTCGTATGCATTTATATGGGATCCAGATTCTATTCGTACCCATTCGTATGGGACTGAACATTTGTATCAAATACAAATCTTACCACATTCGATGGCAGGATTTGTAGGATCTAAACAAATCTATTTCCTTCAGCCCTCTTGCCCTTTTTTCCATAGGCTTCACTGGGATCAACATGGGTGAAAATTCCACAGGCAACTGTTGGCAAGAGCTCCATCTTTCCATTTGGCTGTTTATTTTTGGAGCTATTACTAGCCATTAACATTCAATTCCAGTGAGTTAAGTTCTATCCGACCACAAAACTAATCCTTTCTTACGGCAGCAAATGCACCAGGTGCATCTTACCCATAAGAGAGCCTTCGACAGGCCTGAGAATCAGCCTTATGTTTCATTCATTTGAAATACTGGGCTGATTTTGTGTAAACAAATGTAGTGGGGGGGGAGTAGGAATATGCTTTGCTCCGCATGGCTGCCTTCTCCATGAATATTCCACCGCTAAACTAACCAGAGAGGCTGTCTGACAGCAAGTAAATCCTGTGATAGCTGGTTCTCCCATTGTTTTGCCAACAACATTATAATAACTTGCCATGGGTTGTAATACAAGAGACGCTCAGTGAGAAGAGATGAGTGGAAAAAGGTGGGGGCAGCCATTCTCCTCCAGACAAAGCACACCAATTAACTGGCAGTCTCAGGAATTTCTCTAGGCCAGTAACCGTGAAAAGAGCGCTCAGTGGTCTCCACACTCAGATCTAGTGTAAACATTTATCTTCATCTCCATCTCTACCTTCTTTCAGGTAGCGTCTGAGGCAAGGCAACTGGTAGAGCAAAGGTTCCTGAAAGCAGCTTAAAGGCAAACTCCTCGGAAATGCTTTGGGCTCCGATTCCACCACAAACTCCCTCCAGCCTAGATGGCTTTAAGGAAGGGTTAGACAATTACATGGATGACAGATGTATCAATGGCTACTAGAACGGATGCCGGAGTGCATCTTTCAGGTTGGGGAGATAAGCAGGATGCCTCTAAGGCCATTTGCTGGGATTCAAGAGCAGGAGAAGGTTTGCCCTTGTCACTGCCTTATAAGCAGTGACAAGCCTCCACACACCCCTCTTTCCCTCAGCAGGCTGCTTCACAGAGGATAAAAAGTTTCATTTTCACCTACTTCACACTGATAACAAGTAACAAGTTTCACTTTCACCTACTCCACTTCACACTGATAACAAGTTTCATTTTCCACCCATGCTTCTCCTCACTTTCTCATTTTTTGGCTGGGGAAAGTCAGCTTGGTTGGCTCCTTCCTGTGTGAACCAACCATGGTGGGTAGGCAGGAGAAAGGTGCGATAAAGGAGAAAGTGTGGGGAAGGCGTGGGTGAGGAGGCTTAGGGAGGTGATTTTGTACAACATTTTAAGTGATCTCATGGTCGCACTCTCTGAACGTTTCGCTTTGCTGTGTGGAAGCAAATGTGCCAAGAAGGGATGGCAAGCCAGGGGTTGTCCTACCAGGTGAAACCCCACCCGTTTCATGATGCGTCTCCCCCCAAAACTGTGGTACTGTTCCCAAAGGAAGAAGATAAAGTGTTTTAGCAGCAAAAGGGAAGTGAGAGGTGTTTCTTCAGGTGTTTTTTTTTTATTGCGGTTTTTAGCAATTTACTCCTCAGAGAATGGGGGAACCCAATCTGTAATGGGGCCCTCAGTGATTTAATCAGTATATGACATATTTGGAGCTCTGATTTAACTGCCTCTGTTTTGATTTGCTTTAAAGGTCAGCATTTCTACAGTGGGATATGGAGACATGTGTCCAGAAACCCACCTTGGGCGACTGTTTGCTTTCCTCTGCATTGCTTTCGGAATCATTCTGAACGGCATGCCCATCTCTGTCCTCTACAACAAGTTCTCAGACTATTACATCAAGCTGAAAGCATATGAGTATACAGCTATACGGAAGGACAGAGGGAAAGTGGATTTTACACGGCGAGCCATGAAGAAAATGTCTGAATGTTGCGGAAACAGACCAACTCATTTACCAAGTCAGAGATACAATTGATACCATGAGGTGGCAGATGAGAGAATAACAGATGTTTTGGAGTCAGTTCCAAGGCAACTAAACAGAATGAACATCCTCAAATATGATACATTATGAGCCAAAACATATTTGTATTTTTAAGGGCAGAAGTAAATGCAAATTTGTCCTTTGCCAAACTAAAGTTCACTATTAGCAAACCACACAATGCAGGTTGAGACTGTTAGACTCTTAATCTCGCAAGGCCTGTTCCCTTCAACAACAAAGGCAAGTTGAGGGGCAAGTGAGTGTGAGGTAAATTGAACCACAAATGCATCAGCTAACAGTGAACTTTAGTTCACAAGTCTAAATGTTCTTCTTTTGTACTATTTTTCCCCATAGTGGTTATAGATGGCATCTAAAAAGTCACAAAAATTAGTAATATCCCTGGCTTATGATTCAACTCTCAGAATTTTACAAAAAGGGAGACCAAGGGTGGGTCCCCATGCATGTTTTGGTCCAAACTGAAATCGGGTTCAGCAAGGGGTGTCCCCCTTGGTCTGATTTCCATGGACCAAATTGCCCAAACCAGGACCAAATTTGGTACTGGAAAACACAGGTCTGGGAACGGCTTGGGGGTTCAGCATACATTGCTTTGTGAGCCAAGCCTGTGCATGGGGACGGTCCCAGGCTATTTTGGGAGGAGATTGGCACTCGTGTCAGTGGGAGGTGGGTTTCATGTCCTGTGCTTGCCGTTTGTGCCCTGTGCATTGGAGATCGCAACTGCTGAGATTCTTGGGGAGTAAATGTGCACTTTTGTTGTTAAAGCCAAAACGATGAGGGGGTTGAATGGCCTTCACTGCCCTATGAGACTCTTTTATACAAGTATTCCACCCCCATTTCCCAATCACCAAGGCGGGCATGATAATGGCTTGATTTTTCTCCATTTAAAGCTTGCCGGGTGATCTCGCAGTTCCTGGGTAGAGCGTAAGTGCGCAAAACTGCTCAATTGCCCAACTGCAGCCAAACCTCGTAGTGGCTTTGGTTTAAAAAAATTAGCTTCTCTGTGCCGCTAAGGGGAGGGGACGCAGCATTTGCAGCGGGTGGCACAGGGGTGGGGTGACATCAATCTGGCTTCCAATGAGGAGAGAGGGGGCAGAGAGGAGATGGCGCTGCTCCCCTGTGCTGGGGTTTGGCATGAGGACAGGCAACGTTCATTCTTGGTCCTGCACTCGGTCCAATGTGTGCCCAATGTGTTGCATGGGGATGCAACCCAAAGGTAATGCTGTATGTGTAGTCAACCTACAGAACTACCGGGGGGTTGGGGGGCACAAACAAGACACTTAAACAGAAATTATAACTACAGTTGTATAGGACTGCAGAATACAATTGAGCCTACAACTGGGTTGAAATCACAACAGTGAGTGTACAGCTGGTTCCTCATGGCTGCTGTCATATGTATTTCTTTAATAGTCATGATGGGCCTGTTTACTGTCACGATGAACTCTGCCTGAAACAAAATTGTAGAGGACCTTCAAGTAGAAATACACTATAGGTTTTACCTGAATTTTACTACAGCCTTGAGATTGCAAAGAGAAGGTGAAAAGCTTTATCCTGAAAATATGAATACAAATCCTGTAGAAATCCTGTGATGTAGAAAATTATAATGGTTTTCTGTCTCTCTTTTCCAGAAAAATGAAAGTCCCTACCTTCATCCTTCCCAGGTGACACCATATGCCATTGAAGAAAAAAGCCATTGCAATGTTTTTTTCTTCCAGTGCTTCAATTTTCTAGTTTTTTTAAAAAAGAAATCAGTAACAATAAAATAATAAATATACAGTGTCAGTCATTAGACTAGCACAAATTCTTACAAACTATAGAACTTGTACACCCAGAAATCAGCAGATCAGTTTCTCATGCATTACTCTAACCAACGAAATAAGATTCACACATTAGAGGCAAGGTGACAAGTAAAAAAAATCCTAATTACTGCAATCAACTGAACACATTACTTGTGTTAAGTAATTTAACGCAAATATCTCCCGGTGCCTGGGTCTCCTCTCTGCCTTATATAAAATACCAAACCACAAGCATAAGATGTTGTATATAGGTTGTTTCCATAAATTTACATATATTCTCAAAATATCTCGTTACCCTCAAATTGCACACAGTATTATAATCCATAAAGATAAGGGCTTATTTTATTTTATTTTATTATTTTTACATAATTATACACTTATTACATTCTTCCCTTATTTTCCCCCCCCACCCCCCTCCCACCCCTAAATAATAAATATTCAATAACATTTATGGGCTAAGGGTTACATTTGGAATACAATTCTTAAAAATAAGGGCTTAAAGTCAACAGGAATTAAGTGCGCAGAGAGTCCGTTAGCAACCTGACTATTACAACATATTATTGGGTGTTGGGATGATACAGACTACAGATCATGTACAGGAAATCTCTGCTGAAAAATGTCCTTCAGGGCGTCTCCAGCCTGGTCAGATGCTTTGCTATATAGCAAATTGCTCAAAGGAGATTTTTCAGAAGCACTGACACATAGCAACAGCAACAACAACAACAAAGTGGCTCAACAGCACATTAGAGACAGTTTGATGGGGCTCTTCTGCTCTCATTCCATTTCTAATCCATGTTCTCTAGCCTAGAATGTTCATGAGAGGGGAGAGGGGAGGCTGGGCTAGGAATGACCCAACCTGCTACAAACTATGTCTAATGCCAGATCTAAAGAGAAAGCCAACATTCCCTCTAAGGTTTCAATGGACAGGAATTTCCTGGCATACATGCATGCAAGGAAGGAAGGAAGGAAGGAAGGAAGGAAGGAAGGAAGGAAGGAAGGAAGGAAGGAAGGAAGGAAGGAAGGAAGGAAGGAAGGAAGGGGCTTCAAGCTCACTGAAGTTCTTTTTGATTCAACGCATAGACTGTGATCCCACTTGGCTTGTTTAAAACGGAATTAACAAAAATGGATGCGAACTTGAATTATGCGTGTTCCCATTTTTTGGGTTGATTCCACTTTTAACAGCAGAGCACTGTGGTGGCAGCACAGCGGCAGCGGCAGCTGGGAGGGACGGACGGACGGACGGCAGGGCTGGTGGGCTCACTCACCCACCCGCCGGTCGTTCCTCCTCCCGATGGCATGGGAGCGCCACGGCTGCTCTGTGGGAAGCTGAGCGAGCAAGGAGGGGGGCAGCGGAGCAGCCCAAAAGGCCAGTGGTGAAACAATGCGTGGCTGAGGCGGCTGGGCAGGCAAGCAGCTGGGTGAGCAACATGGCGGCGCAGTAGGGTAGTGGCGGCGGCGGCAAAGACCAAAAAGGCAAGAGGGCAGGTAGTTCCCAAATGGAAAATAAAGTGTGTTAAAAGCAAAAACAGGAGCAAGAGTCCTTTAAACAAGTGTTTTTTAAATGCATTTTTTCCTGATTTACTCCTTGGAAAGTGCGGGAAGCCAATTTTCAATGTGGACAAACAATTTTCAAAACGTTTTTGACATGCAATAAAGTCCCAGTGGGAACGGGGCCATAGTCTTGCTAGATGTCCCAGGTAAGCACTTCTGTGCTCCTAAGGGCCTGCTAGTGCAGACTACAGCAAGCCCCTGGCACCAATGTGTGGACGGCAGGCTCCTATTCCAGAATGTAATCTGGAATAAGACCAAGTGCAGAAAGGCCCCATTTTTACTTCTTTTCATGCTATTTTTTACTTTAATTAAGTGGCTAGTGGACCACCAATATTGTATGGGTGCTGTCAGGCAATCTACCTGCAATGCTGTGAGTTTGCCGGCATTTTGTGTGTGTTGAGAAGAACCCTAAGCCAATGTTTTCCATTGTTGTTTAACTGCACATGAACACAGGCTCAGTTCGCACCATGTCCAGCCAAAGGTCGAACCTGGGTGCTGTTGCCCAAATGCTTTTCAATCTGCTCATGGTGGGAACTGAGTGGCACCCCCACGCTGCATGACATCTGTGAATGAGCGTAAAGCAAGCTCATCACAAGCATGGTTCTTTCGTTGAACTCAAGATAGGCATGGTGCCTGCACGTTGCCTCTGGTGGAGACAGGGCCCTTTCTGCAATGGGTCTCATTCTGGATTATATCTCAGAATAGGGATCTGCCATTCACATGTTGGTGCGTGCAAACTCTGGAAGATCCTGTACAGTTTGTAACCTAGGGTCACTATATCCCATTGGTTTTCATTAGGGACGTGCAGGGATTATCCGCGCATTCAGAATCCGGACAAATACGTCTGGATTCCGAGATTTGTGGACGGATTGAATACGGCCCTATTCGAAGGACCCTATCAGCCCATGAATTGGATAGTCCAGTATCTGTAGAAGCTTCGGTAGAAGATTCTAAGGATAATGGATTACCCTGGGGCCTCCCTTCCCGGACCAGCCTCTCCCAAATGTCCCCCCCCCCCCCAGGGCCCACTAACCTGTTCTGGCGGCACTCCAGGCCTCTTCCAGGGCCTGCTGGAACCATGAGCAGGCTTCCTCGGAGGTAAATACAGGCCTTCTGGTTTTACCGGATGGATCCGAATTCGTCCGGAGCTGAAAATTTCCACATTCTATTCACCTTGAGTAGAATGTGGAAAAATGACTTTGTGCATCATTAGTACACCAAGTTTCAGTTATGCCAATAATATTAATTCCATTATCCATCACTAAGCAACCCAGCTCCCCTCTTTTGCCTTGGAGGCTTTTGGAATTCGCATGCAAGAATTTGTGTGCACTTCTGTGGTTCAAGTTCTTTCTGCTTCAGTATTACTATTTCCCTACTCAACCCAGTACTATGTGCATCATTCCACCCTTCCTCACCCAAATGTACACTTTCCCAACCTGGTCGCTGCCCAATTCCTGCTGGTTTTCTCCTCTGCTACATGCACTATATAGAAATTCAATATAGAAACACTATATAAAGAAGGGGCATTCAAGCACAATGTTCTTCAGATGGTATCACTACATCTGCAGGCAGCTAATACCGTATTTAAAATTATTTTATTCCACCCTATACCCAAGTGTCTCAGGGCGGGTTACGACAATAAAAACAGGATGCAAAATGAACACACTGGAAAAAGAAGAATGAAAAAGTTTATGCATTATCACATTTCAACCCAGTCATTTTGGGGGGAAATAAAGGGTGTTTTTCCACTGTCACTAAAAGTACCCATTAAGTACCCATTAATGGGTATGTAATGGCATTTTGTACCCATTAATGGGTATTTAATGGGTACTTCTAGTGAGAGTGGAAAAACACCCAAAGACACATGTACACACCTCAAAAATCAGGGTCCTAAAATTCTTAAAAAAAAAAAAAGACTCATGCAACTGATCTCAGAATCCTCAGTTCTGTTACATGCAACAATACGAGGAAGCATATAAAGACACAGTAACAGAAGAAGCTGGAGTGGAAGGGTTTGGTTGTTGGTCAAAGGATGAGAAAACAAATCTTCAGAAGGCAAGAAGGTACTTGTTGGGTACCATTGAAACCTCTAGCAGGTTTCTTGGCAGAGATACAAAAGCAGTTTCTCATTCCCTACTTCTGGGGAGAGGCTGGGTATCGAACTGACAACCTTCTGACTTGGATTGCCAGTGAGCTGTGAACCCAGTGAGCCCAAGGCCACTCAGCTGCCTTTGTGGAGGAGAGCAGAGATGAAATGGGAAACCACCAGATAAGAATCTGACACACTAACCACAAGACCAAACAAGCTTAATAAGCTCTGGAGATACTTTGAACTGGATCGCTGCCTGAAGCTGGAGGTTGGACTCAATGGGCTCAACAGCGCCTATGATTCATTTGGGTACTGGAACCAAGAAACTCAAGCTACCAATACTCAAACTCGCCTGGCGCTGCTGAATTTGTGGTGTCACAGACTAGCCACTAATGAGTCACAAAGACAAAAGCCAATCAAGAGCAAGGTAAGATGCATTATTGTGGCAACTAACGGTGTTTCCACACTTACCACATGAAATCTGGATTAAGAAAACCCGGATTTCTGAAATCCGTCCCTGGGAAAATCTGTCTGAAATAGGGGTGGGTCCAAATGAGGCCTAACGCATCTGCACATGCTTTGGGAGAACCGTTACGCATCGTGTGGCTGCTGGGCAGATGCCGCAGCATCGATATCCAGAAGGATCAGATGTAACTTGGCGCCTGTCCAATGTGAAGCAACTGCGGATGGACTAGGTAGCCGGAATGTGGTGCTGCCGCCTCGTTCAACATGGCGACTTCCGGTCCCGCCCACATGTATTCCCTCTCCTGTCCCTGTGTGGAAGCGTCCTCCTTTGATCTGGAATTTTCAAGCAGGAACGATTTGAAGGCCTAATTTTTCAGGTCTTCCCAAAAACCGGATTCGGCGGCCTCTAGACCCCATTAGAGGCGGATCTCGTGCAAGGCTGTGCAGAAGCGGCATCCTTGAAGGGGCCCTATTCTGTCCCGCTGTGTGGAAGTGTGCCATATGGGTCCTTCTTGGGTGCCTAATGGGGTCTTGAGGGCCCGTGCAGAAACACCCTAAAACACCGGCAGAAGCCATTCCTGGTTGCCCGACACAAGAGACTTTGTTGGCTTCTCAATAGAAAGCAGTGAATTCAGCTACATCAAAAAGAGCATCCAGTTCCGCAAAGAGCCAGGGAATGTCCTTGCGACAAATTACGCATGCGACATTCTGCATGCATAAGAAGGACGTAGGAGTAATGGCTTGTGATTAAAAGTATTGTGATTAAAAGTACAGGCTGCTTTGACTCCCTTGAGCCACGATGGCCTTTTGGCTTTCAGTTTTATAAGGGTGTTGTTTTTTTCATTAACCATCTGCATCCATGCATTTAACCTACCACAAACAAAATGTTTCAGGCCTCTGCCAGAATGGGCTGCATGACAGCCTATGCCGCAGTAAACCTTTCCAGTTTTAGAAGCATCACAGGCGTCTCTGTTGTTTTCAGGAGGAAGCCTTGTTCTTAGTGTGCATATCATGCGTGCATTTTTTCTTAAAAACAACAACTGTGGACATGGAAATAACGAGAAGCCACGTGAAAATTAATTGTCCGTGACTAAAAACAACAAAGTTCAAATCTTCCCTTGGCCAAGAAATTCATGTGGGGACTTCAGAACACTTGCTGTTCCTCAACTTCAGTTCAGCATACAACCACATACACGACTTTCAAGTTATTATTTTTTTTTAAAGAACACAAGCAACACCGGCTGGATTGGCCCCATGGACTAGTAGCATATGGAAGCCCATAAGCCCGGCTTCTGAGCCAGTTGAGTCTTTTCGTTAGCATGCTGGACTCATATCCTGATAGCTACCAGGTTTGATTCCGCACTCCTCTACAAAGCCAGCTGGGTAACCTTGGGCTAGTCAAAGCTCTCTTCTGGGCTCTCACAGCCCCACCACAAGGTGCCTGGTGTGGGGAGAAGAACAGAAGTTTTGTCAGCTGCTCTGACTCCCCTTAAATGGGTGAGAATAGCAGGGTATAAAACCAACTCTTCTTCTTCTGCACTGTAACTAACCTTCCCTGCTCAGATTAGCTCAGCCTTTAAAGAATAACTGCCGCTACATTACAATTCGTTGCACTTGCAGCAAAATGAGTAGCCACTGATATCTGAGACTTTGTCCAAAGTTCTTCCGAGGGATCACCCACTTGGCATCAAACAGATGTGACCACGGATGAGAAAAGTACCAAGGAGGCAGAAGAGAATACAGACATCAATCGCTTATTCTGCTGCACTTGGATATTCTGGAATAAAACACAGAAGCTCCAGGATACCCATGCTTTATTCTGAAATATCCAAATATAGTGGAATAATTAACCAATGTCTAGATGCAGCAGTCTTTGCTTTCCAGATAAAAATACATATAGAGCAGCACAGCTGTGCATTTAACTCTATTGCCAGAGCTTGAGAATAAAGACCTCTCATCAGTTTTATAGCTACACCCTTAGCACTGCATATCTCAAAAAGTTTGGTCAGGTTCCTAATTCTGAGCAAGGATTTCTTCTGCTTTTAAAGATGTATTTCACGCCCTGGGTTTTTATCCTGCCTCCCGTAATGTATAAAAATACTTCTCTCTTGCTGTTCTGCACAACTGTTTACATAACCTTTATTAACTTCTTTATACAGTTGGACAGAAATTACACAACATACCAATGTAATCTGCCTCTTTTATCCTGGATTACTCCTTCTAAATACTGCTGAAATCATATTTTCAAATATGTCTGTTAAGGCAATTTTGGACGTACTGAACACAAATGAGCAATATAAAATAATGAGAACAAATTGTTTTCAAATATGTAAGGAGCAGCTGAAAGTAATTCTGTTTTTGCAGTAAAAGCCCCAAATCACCCTCCTTTTAAATCTTATTTTAGGCTTTGTCTATTAAACCTGAGGCTTTCCCTTTGTAAAAATAAATCATGATCACTGGTCACTCTCCATTAAAAATGGTTCCTGCAGTCTTCACCTCATTTGCTATAATAAATTCACAGATGTTAAGTTACTCCAGCATGCAAAATGTCACCCATCACCAGAGGTCATATCTTTTGTTACATTTTCCCCTTGTGAAACTGACAGGGTTGAATCTTGGTTTTCAGCTCAAAATTGATAACTAGAGATTGGCCCTCCCTAACACGGCTTTTAGAGGTCAAGAAGAACCCTCTTACCAGTCAGCCAGTTTGGTCTAGTGGTTAGGGAGCCGGACTTTTATCTGGGAATACCGGGTTCAATTCCGTCCTCCCCCACGAAGCCAGCTGGGTGACCTTGGGCTAGTCACAGCTCTCTTCTGAGCTCTCACTGCCCCACCTACCTCACAGGGTGCTCTGTTGTGGGGAGAAGAATAGAAGCTTTGTCAGCTGCGTTGAGTCTCCTTAAATGGGTGAGAAAAGCCGGGTAGAAAAGCCAACTCTTCTTCTTCTTGCCCAGGACTACTGTCTTTTGCAGCTAATGCCTCTAGGATGAAAGGACGAATCCACTCCACCTTGTATGAAATATTTAGAATTGGGATGTGCACGAATATTCGTAACATTTATTATTTGTACAAATTTGGACATTTGTACACAAACTTAATGTTAGGACATTTGTACATTAACATTCATACGAATACAAATGTTTCAGAAATTCGTACAAATAATTCAGACATTCATTAAACTGGGGGGATGGGAAAGCAGCTGTGCCAGTCACATCTGCAATGGATCCAGATTGCATTCGAGTTGGATCGAGAGTGGATTAGAAGTGGATTCGGGTTAGTTTTGACGCTTTCAGAGAGGATGTTACAGGATACGTATAGCAGATACATACTGGATACATATTCGTTCCTATCAGATACGTATCAGATATTCGTACAAATTTGTATGTATACATTCATATTGAACAGAATCCTACCACACTTGAAGGGGATCTATGTGAATGAATATGGATTTTCTAACATTCAATTCGTTATGAATCAAATACCCATCCCTATTTAGAACATAGGAGCCCTGCTGGATCAGGCCACAGCCCATCTAGTCCATAAGAACCTAAGAGGAGCCCTGCTGGATCAGGCCACAGCCCATCTAGTCCATAAGAACCTAAGAAGAGCCCTGCTGGATCAGGCCACTGCCCATCTAGTCCATAAGAACTTAAGAGGAGCCCAGCTGGATCAGGCCACAGCCCATCTAGTCCATAAGAACCTAAGAGGAGCCCTGCTGAATCAGGTCACAGCCCATCTAGTCCATAAGAACCTAAGAGGAGCCCTGCTGGATCAGGCCACAGCCCATCTAGTCCATAAGAACCTAAGAGGAGCCCTGCTGGATCAGGCCACAGCCCATCTAGTCCATAAGAACCTAAGAGAAGCCCTGCTGGATCCAGCCACAGCCTATCTAGTCCATAAGAACCTAAGAAGAGCCCTGCTGGATCAGGCCACTGCCCATCTAGTCCATAAGAACTTAAGAGGAGCCCTGCTGGATCAGGCCACAGCCCATCTAGTCCATAAGAACCTAAGAGGAGCCCTGCTGGATCAGGCCACAGCCCATCTAGTCCATAAGAACCTAAGAGGAGCCCTGCTGGATCAGGCCACAGCCCATCTAGTCCATAAGAACCTAAGAAGAGCCCTGCTGGATCAGGCCACTGCCCATCTAGTCCATAAGAACTTAAGAGGAGCCCAGCTGGATCAGGCCACAGCCCATCTAGTCCATAAGAACCTAAGAGGAGCCCTGCTGAATCAGGTCACAGCCCATCTAGTCCATAAGAACCTAAGAGGAGCCCTGCTGGATCAGGCCACAGCCCATCTAGTCCATAAGAACCTAAGAGGAGCCCTGCTGGATCAGGCCACAGCCCATCTAGTCCATAAGAACCTAAGAGAAGCCCTGCTGGATCCAGCCACAGCCTATCTAGTCCATAAGAACCTAAGAAGAGCCCTGCTGGATCAGGCCACTGCCCATCTAGTCCATAAGAACTTAAGAGGAGCCCTGCTGGATCAGGCCACAGCCCATCTAGTCCATAAGAACCTAAGAGGAGCCCTGCTGGATCAGGCCACAGCCCATCTAGTCCATAAGAACCTAAGAGGAGCCCTGCTAGATCAGGCCACAGCCCATCTAGTCCATAAGGACCTAAGAGGAGCCCTGCTGGATCAGGCCACAGCCCATCTAGTCCATAAGAACCTAAGAGAAGCCCTGCTGGATCCAGCCACAGCCTATCTAGTCCATAAGAACCTAAGAAGAGCCCTGCTGGATCAGGCCACTGCCCATCTAGTCCATAAGAACTTAAGAGGAGCCCTGCTGGATCAGGCCACAGCCCATCTAGTCCATAAGAACCTAAGAGGAGCCCTGCTGGATCAGGCCACAGCCCATCTAGTCCATAAGAACCTAAGAGAAGCCCTGCTGGATCCAGCCACAGCCTATCTAGTCCATAAGAACCTAAGAAGAGCCCTGCTGGATCAGGCCACTGCCCATCTAGTCCATAAGAACCTAAGAGAAGCCCTGCTGGATCCAGCCACAGCCTATCTAGTCCATAAGAACCTAAGAGAAGCCCTGCTGGATCAGGCCACTGCCCATCTAGTCCATAAGAACTTAAGAGGAGCCCTGCTGGATCAGGCCACAGCCCATCTAGTCCATAAGAACCTAAGAGGAGCCCTGCTAGATCAGGCCACAGCCCATCTAGTCCGGCGTCCTGTCCCACACAATGGCCTACCGATTGCTTATGGGCATCTCAAGCAGAAGGCAAGGCGAAAACCTTCACCTGTTCTCAAATCCCAGCACATGGCCTTAGAGGCATCCTGCCTTGAAGATGTACTGGACAATTTCCAATGGCGCTAATGGAAAGTTCATAATAAAGCCAAGCTGGCTTAGTGGCTAGCCATAGAATTTGACTGGACAAATGTGGGCCCAACTTTGTCTCTTCACCTTCGCAACCTCATAACTTCATTAACGTGAATAATGTTTGTCACACCCAACATTTCTGTGGGAAAGCAGAATATATGCATGCCCAAATAAATAAACTTTTAGGCGGCATGTGCTTCATATTGTCCTGTCAGAGACCTTATATTAACACCACTGGGTGGATAATTCATCAGCCAAATGGAAGAGGCACATGGGCTCCGCATTAAACAAAGAAAAATCCCTAAAAGGCAATGTGCAAGCTTAAAAGCATTTTGACAAATTATAGATCCCTGCGTACAAATGCTGCATTTTATGCACCCTGCGCTGACTTCAGTGGCAATAATCACATAATCTTGGAAACATAAATCCAGAACTGAATTTCCTAGTATTTATGGCGAGGCTCATGTACTTTTGTTAATCATTTAAGATGGTTCCGTCTCTTTCCCCCTGTCTCTCACACAGAATCTAACGTCAGAAGATCTGATTGTCAAGGGGCGACACTGAAAGTGTCCAGCCACACCACCAGGGAGACAACTGTGGCAGCAGGCTTAAAAATGAAGACAGAGAAGGACAAGAAGGGACGTCCAAACCACTCAACAAAAGAGCTCAGAGAAACATGAGAACAGGTTCTCAATAGTTAGCTTTTAACCACAGAAAAGACTGCAGGAGATAAAGTAGATTGTGTTTTTAAGAAGCACAAAAATAAATACCTCCGCGCCAACACTGGAGTAGACCGTGGGAGCGCGTAGAGGTGAAAAAACCAGTTTCTCTGCTTTTCTTGTTGTTTCAGTGGCTGCCTGTACATTGTAAATCCTTATCTATAAAAACAGAAGGGTCAGGCTGCTTTCTTCATGGGTTTCACATCTCAGGTGTTTCGTCTTCACCACTGAGCGTTCACAGCATGGTCGCTTAACACTAATGCTTAAAAACATGGGCTGGCCAAAGATCAACGATAGAACTGCCGCCAGAGAAGCACTTTGTTCTAGTGGTTAGGGAGCCGGACTCTCATCTGGGAATACCGGGTTCGATTCTGCCCTCCCCCATGAAGCCAGCTGGGTGACCTTGGGCTAGTCACAGCTGCTTTGAGTCCCCTTAAATGGGTGAGAAAAGTGGGTTAGAAAAGCCAACTATTCATCTACCTACCTACCTACCTACCAATATCTATCTTGGTCTAGTGGTTAGGGAGCTGGACTCTTATCTGGGAATACCTGGTTTGATTCCACACTTCTCCACAAGGCCAGCTGGGCGACCTTGGGATACTCACAGCTTTCTTCCTAGCTCTCACAGCCCCACCTAACTCACAGGGTGTTCTGTTGTGAGGAGAAGAACAGAAGGTTTGTTGGCCGCTTTGAGTCCCCTTAAATGGGTGAGAAAAGCAGGGTAGAAAATCCAACCCTCCTCCTCCATCTTCTTTGGAATAGAGCTGGCAGAACCCATTCCCCTAAAATGACCCCAATGTCCTGTCTAGAAGGGGCCAGTTCTACCAAAAGACAGCACCAACAGTAAGAGACTGGTTGCTAGAGAGGAAAGGAAATATTTCACAGATATAAACATAGGAAAGTTCTAGGGGAATCTAGGAAATTCTGAGCCCCCACATCCACCCACTCATCTGGATCCAGGAGGCCCAGGACCCATGAGACTTATTCCATCTGGACAAGATGGAGCCA
This sequence comes from Aspidoscelis tigris stejnegeri, assembly GCA_023333525.1. Lineage (NCBI taxonomy): Eukaryota > Metazoa > Chordata > Lepidosauria > Squamata > Teiidae > Aspidoscelis > Aspidoscelis tigris. Next base: position 79,239,743 of record JALMGA010000007.1, read on the forward strand.
GATCTGGTCTTAGAAGCCCTTAGTCTGGATCTATTGTAGACTCATTTAATTGATTCTAACAAGGCTGTATTCCCATTCAAGAAAACTTTCATATCCTGTCCGTTCTGGGGATCATCCATTTCCATTCAAATTTTTATTCCTGAACTTTACGAGGACTAAATTGCCAAAATCCGCAGGGAAAAAACCCTCATAAAAACAGATCTCAGTCCTGTTTTGCTGGCTAGCTCACTTTTTTTCCCCCTTTGGGAACAGTACAGGACCATTTGGGGAGGAGATTGCGCTTTTGGGGCTACCACCACCCTATCCTTCTGGTCAATGCCTGCTGCCGTTGTGGGGGCACCATTAAATGGGTGGGGTTTCACGCTCAGGAAGGTCTGCACCCTGTCCTCACCATCCCCGCAGCGGTAGAGTTCACCCTGTCATTTCTGTAAGGAGATCAAAAAAAGTGTTGGATCTTTGAACATAAATTTCCCATTTTGTGAATGCCACTGTAATAATGAGAGATACATTACATTGTAACAGCAGGGAGAATCTTGACAATTGGCAGACAGAATCTTTTTTTAGCCCTGCTCGGTCCTGAGCACCTCATTCAAAGCAGACGAGGAGGAAGGGAGAATCCCTTCTTCTCTGTTGGAACCTGTGCAGGAACCAAAATCCTCCCTTCTCCTCCCAACCCACTCCTCTTGCTCCTTTAGCAAATGGAAGGAGTGTCTGATTTGAAAGAGAAAGGGATCGGTTTGCCCTGGGTGCCTGTTCTTTTTTGCTCAGCTAATTCTGCGCAAAGCTGCTGCCTTCCTGGTAACATTGTCTCTTTGGAGGAGCTGCCCTGCTGGCAGGATGCAAAAATGGCCATTTCCATTTGCTCCCTTCCCCATAGCTGTGGCTATTAATCAGGGGCAGACTTACAGGGTTTGGATCCCCGCCCCAAAAAGTCAGAGTATGACGTGAAAGAGAGAGGGGGTTCCCCCCCCCGGCATAAATCTGCATAAAAAGCTATAAAAGGGAACAAGAAAAATGGGGCTCAATGCTGATTAATCTGGATTTAAAACCAGATTTTTTTCTTGAATGGGGACACAGCCCTTGCTCCCTAAGGGCCTTGTTCTGGATAAATGTAGATGTGCAGATGGCACACCTCACACGTCACGATCTGGAATCACCAACAGGGGCTGTTTTTCAGCAGCACGCTGCAACCACCTCCGCCAAGCTTTGAGGCTCAGGAGTGTCATTCCTTGCCTTCGGAGGCATGGAGGGGGGGGGGTCACTGTGCAGCTGGTTGCATGCTTTGCAGATGGCACTGATGGGGCTCACTCCTCCACAAGGCACAGATCACACAGTCCAGATATTCCAGATCCACGGATCCAGATCTAATGCAGGTAAGTGCAGAAGAGTCCTGAGTCACAAGCTTTTAGTGCATGCATCCAATAAGGTTCTCTGTGCAGTCTGGAGAAACTAAAATGGCAAAGTTTAATTTTCCTTCAGAAATGGACAATGGAAAGGGCAATTTGCACTGCTATCCTTCTAGAAATAAGCTCTGAGGTCCCTGCTCTTGTAAGAGGCAAAAGGTAGCTGCTCCGTGCCTATGCTTTCCAAGTTTGCTGCATATGAAGTTGAGCAGGGCTCATAAACTGCAGACCTCCGGAAATGCTGGGAGTTGTGGTCCAGAAGAACATGGAGAAGGCCACAGTTTGGGACCTCAGAAATAGAATAAGAAAGGGGGAGAGTAGAAGGGGAGAGTGAAGGGTGGCTTGAATAGTGTAAATGTACAGGTTCTTTAATTGTATAGGCTTATTATTAAATTTTGGGGAAAATTAAGGAAGAAGAAGAAGGAAAAAGAAATAGAATATGAGAGACAATGCTGTCAAACAGCGTTGAAGCATCTGCTACCAGAAGTAGAGTTGGCTTTTCTACCCTGCTTTTCTCACCCATTTAAGAGGACTCTAAGTGGCTGACAAAGCTTTTCTATTCTTCTCCCCACAACAGACACCCTGTGGGGTAGGTGGGGCTGTGGGAGCTCAGAAGAGAGCTGTGACTAGCCCAAGGTCACTCAGCTGGCTTCATGGGAGGAGGGCGGAATCAAACCCAGTATTCCCAGATAAGAGTCCGGCTCCCCAACCACTGGAAAGTTGAAAGTGTGATTTCAAGTTATTATCCTTTCATAGCCAGACAAATGTTGTCCCAGAATAAGGCACCAAATACAAGGAGGAAACTTTTCCTGGATTAAATATGATCCAGATGGTTACCAAACCCAACTGTATAGACCAGGATGGCCAAATGGCTGAAGCACTACTCCCACCATTCCTTGTCCCTGGGCAGAGTAACTAGGGGTCATGGGAGGAATAGTCTTAGCACAGATCAGTAAAATAATTTGGCCATTTGGGTACAGGCTGGTTCAAGTGCTAAAGATGGACAAGGACCTTTCGCAACTGGAGTGGTCACATGTGTATCAGATACAATATACACACTTATGTGAAGGGAACATTGACTAATGGGGCATATTGGCGCATCTGCAAGAGAATCAAAATTAGGACCCATTAATTAAGATCAAAATCGGTTTGAAAATGCTATGCAAATATGAGGGTAAGGGACTCGCTTAGGAAAAGTGAGCCAGACAGGTTAAACTCACCAAGCTATTTAAAAATAATAAATTCAAGGTAATCCAAGTAATGTCCATTGCACTCCCATCTCACACTCTGAACATTAAACTTAATGTCCTCGGTCATCTTCCAGGCAGCACTCTGAGAAGGACGTATGAATGTAGTCCTCACTTTTTCTACTCTAATGAAGGGATGCTTTTAGAAGAGATTAAAAATAAAACATCAAAGCAAGATGCTGCAATAATAGGAATCGGGAGAACCAAGTTCACCGCTAGAGAACCAAGCTCCCTGCTTATCAAGAACAAAGCCAGCCAGCTGAAAACAAACCGTTCTGTGCTCATGTTTACATATGCTTGTATAGACAGTTCATTCTATGACAGAGGAGACTGAAGCTCTTCTGTGCCAGGCACAAAACATGCAATGCTTGGTTCTCCTTTGAGATCTCATGGTTCCTTTACAGGCTTTGGAACAGAAAGGGGAGGGAAAATAGGGGAAAAGCAAGGTTTAAAATACGCACACATGAGTTTTGGCCAAAGGACAAAAAAAAAAAAAAAGCAGTTATGACAAGTAAGCAAGAGTTCAATACTTTATACATTATGTTTACAGTGCATAGCTGGATTATTCCCAGCAAACATATAGCCAGAGAACCACACCTCCAAGTTACCGGTACACTAAAAAGCAGCAACGAAGCAACAGGTTTCAATCCTTCATTTACTCCATAAGCACAAACCCAGAGAGAGACTGAATGTCAATCTTTGCCCAGGGCCACTGTAAGGCAGAACCCCCAGCTTTGTAAAATCATAGCAAAGAAGACGCTCAGTGGCCATATGAAACCTAATTGCTGAGAACTTGCTTTGCCCCTTCCCTCCCAGGACTGTAGCTCTGAAATGGGACAAATTCTGGAACCCATCTGAAAGCTGGGAGACCATCGGTCGATGGGTTGTGGCTCTTTGTAGGTTAGTTTGAAATCACAATCCAAAGGAGCAATAGAAATCTTCATGTGCACTTACATATATACATTTTAAAGCTGCCAAGGGTCACAGCAACACTACGGTAGCTCCCAGGCAGCCACAAAAAGGACTTCTTCTCATGAGGTTCCTCAAGACCCATCACTGGGCAAGTAGGTGCCCTGTATACGCACTGGTGCCTTCTGGCCTCAGGGTTTCCAAAGCTGTGGAATAAAAGTTTTACACCTCTAACGTCTCTGCCCAGCATGGTTTACTGCCTGACAGGAAATGGCCACAGAACTACCTCAGAGGCGAGCTTAAGGCTGATGGAAACCAAGTGGTTACTGCACCCTGGGGACTCTCAGCTGGGGTCCAATTCTGTTCATGGGGATACAGCATGAAATTCATCCGTTGTGAATAGGACAACCGTTGGAATATAAATAGTTGGATTATATGCATAGTTATTCTCATTCTCGGTGGTCAAAGATCAATGATTGAGCAATTGTTTGGAAAGCAGGGTCACAAGATCAGTTCCTGGCATCTACCTAGAAGGCATGGCAGACCATCGCCATAGCATCCCCAAAGAAATTGAAAGATGTATCCATAGTAATTGGCTTATCCTTAGTTACATGGATACTTGGAAGTTTTCGTGTTTAAAAGCAACACCCGGGGCCACTTACGTTGAATTAGCCCTCCACCTTGGAATCTACTGGCATGATCTTTTTATTTCCTGTTAATATATCACATTTCTCCTCCATCTTGGAACTGAAAATAGTGTGCACTTGAGTTGCCACTCACTCATTCCGGTATTGAGCAGACCTGTTTATGTTACATTCTCCAATGTGATGACTTCCTGCACCTTTTAGTCATCACTGGCAACCTTCACAGTGCCCAGCCCATAATTGCTGCACCGGGAGTTAATTTTAAGAGTCATGGAGAGTGAATACATTGCTGCTAGAATGACCGATCGCATAGCTGCCAATTTCCTATGTAACCAAATTTAAAGTGTTACCTTGTTGTTAACATTTTGTTGTTTGTTAAGTCATTAAGCCATGTCTGACTCTTTGTGAACCAACGGACCAGAGCACACCAGGCTCTTCTGTCCTCACTGCCTTCCAAAGTCTGCCATGACACTATCTATCCAACTCATACTCTGACAGTTCCTTTTCCATATGCCTTTAATCTTTCAGAGCGTTTAGCTCTTTTTCCACGAGTTCTGTCTCTTCATTATGTGGCCAATGTATCTGAGCGTATCTCTAAACCAAATCCTGGCAACAAAAAAGAGTACCATCTTCTTCATAGAGCAGCCCATGAACTAAGAACTTAAGATGGTCATCCCCTAGTGAAGGTAACTGGTGATAACTTAGTAGAAGGCCTTTAGTGGCTCTCACTTTATGGAACGCCGTCTCCTCAAAGGTATATACAAAAACAGACAGTGCACAAAGGTCACTTCTGAGACCACATTCAATTCAAATCTAATACATTCAAATCTATTCGTATGAATTTTCTATTTGTTTTTGAAGATACGAATGCCGACAACATTTGAATGTGTCTGTACACATCTGTATGTATCCCGCGTTTATTCCTTATGCATCCTGTTTTCATCCATACAAACGCATATGGATACGAGCAAGAGGCGTACACATACAAATGTCCGAATAATTGTACAAATGATTCAAAAGATTTGAAAATTCATTCGAATGCTAAATTCAAATTTAGAGACATTCGAACAAATTCAATTGAATTTTGAATGTTTTGATTATTTGTGCCATCCCTAACCTGAAGTGAATCAATAAAGACAAGGAAAATTTGCAAAGATGCTCATAAACACTGGATCTCTCTGCATTATCAGTCTTGGAAGCATATAAAATGAAGACAATAATTCCAATACCTTTAGGTGGAAAGACGACGAATCACTAATTTTTAAAAATAATCCTCTGAGGTTTAAGTTCAGGTGGGCCCAATTAGTCTCTATTCTCAATACAACCAAACATCATACGTTCAGCACAGAACAGCAATACGACAACCTCTGTGTTTACATCTATGAATTTGATGGCAATTATTTTACGCATTAGCTCTGCCAAGTGTAACAGAACTATGCACATGGCTCTGTAAGAGGAATCGGTTGTCATTAATTCACTTCAAAGTACATATCCAGTTGCCCACATTCACCCATTACTTTCTGCACTTCCTTTTCACAATATCCAGGCTTATCTTCAGGAAGACATATGTACTGCCACGGGACATAAAGGGAGGGCTTGTGACAAACCAATTTCCCATTCTGGGTGGTGGATGCTCATTGCTGGTGTTCGTACCAATTATATTTCTTGACCCATGACACTGATTCCACATCTATGTCATTTTAAAAAATAAAGAGGCTTGCCATTCTTCACTTCTGCTGAAAAATGTGCGCACAACTCTGACCTTGTGTTGTGGCAGTGCTTTCAAGAAGCCAACAGCAGAAGTCCTAAAAGGATCACTGGCAATGAAGAACATCAGAACATAAGAGAAGCCCTGCTGGATCAGGCCACAGCCCATCTAGTCCAGCATCCTCTCGCACACAGTGGCCCACCAAATTGCTCATGGGCATCTCAAGCAGAGACAAGGGCAAACCTTCTCCTGCTCTCAAATCCCAGGAAGTGGCCTTAGAAGTGATCTGCTTCCCCCCACAGCCTGAAAGATGTACCCAGGCATTCATTTTCGCTGCCACTGACACATCTGTCGTCCATAAAGTTGTCTAACCCTGCCTTAAAGCCATCTAGGCTGGTAGCCGTTACCACCTCTTTCGGCCCTCTGGGTGAAGAAATACTTCCCCTTGTTGGATCCGACTCTCCTACCCATCAGCTTCGTAAAGAAGCTTTACGAGTGGACCAGTCTCTAAGTATCAGGGAAATAGGCATGAATAATCTGTAAATATCTAGTACTAGGTGAAAATAAAGCAAGGAGAATGGAGTTTAAATAGGAAGGAGGCCAGCTGTGTTTGCTGGCAAGATGCGGATGGACTTTAAATGGTTAACAGTGAACGCAGGAAATCGTCATGGGCTGTGGAAAATTTTAACAAACGTTAAGTAGTGTCAAGTACAGTTTTCTGAAGAGGTATCATTCTTCAGACACCAGTAAACAATACTAGGGGTGAAACAGCTCAATGAATGTTCTAGAAAAGCTCTGTTTATTGATATATATTTACTATTTGCTGCTCTGTTCAAAAATATTTCCTTCAGTTGTACTAAAAGAAGGGAAATTGTTTGCACAGATAAAAATATGTCCAGTAAACAAGTTCTTTAAGATAATCTCTCCAGCAATGCCTTTATGCCAGCTGCATCATTTTTAGTCCTTTTCAGCTTTGGGATTAGGCATTTTAGTCCATTTTTTACTTGAGTTGACACCTCTTGGTCAGAGCTCTGAAGAAGGCTACGAAAAGAGAAAGAAAACATTTTTAAAAATAGGTTAAGAATAAAATACAAGTAGCAAATAGAAGCAGGTGACTAAAACAGATCAAACTTGCCAGAATATAAATTAGGACCCTCACTCCCAAAAATAAATCTGTCAAGTTCTATATAAAAAATACAATTTACCAAGTATTAGAAATTCCCTCCACACTTCTGTTCAAGTATACTAAGTTTGGGAAATTCCTGAGTTTGGGGGTCTTTTCTAAAATGGACTGTAGATGCTTTCCTAATACATTTTGATATTCATAAAGACACTGTATTCCACTAAGTGGAGGAATAAAGTGTCTTCCTCTAATAGTAGATAATCATGATAAACAGGTCTAACAGGCTTTATGATTATTTTATTACAAATCACTTTGGGAAATGGCTGCAACTGAAATAGTTCCTCATTCTTCCTGGAGACCTTGTGAGAGGAAGAGAATTCCACTCTGGTGGAAGAAAGGACAAACTTGCCCAAAGGCCTGCTTTCCTGTGTTAGCAATTGCCCAAATCACTGGATGTAACTGTTAGGTCTTGCAGAAGTCAAACTGAACACCATCTGAGTACTGTATGCCATTCCTGTGCATAGATTAAGAGACCTGTAGTTGCACTGGATTTATTAAAAGATTCAAAGCTGCTTTACACACAACAGAAACTATCTCTTGGAGATAGGACAATAAAACCAAACAACGTAAGTATTTTTTAAACTCGAGAGAATAAACGAGCCTTGCTAGAGGGAATCAGTCCCAGAAAACAGGGATCCTTTCTCCAACCCCACTGTTCACACTTACCTTCCAGGAGTGGTTCCAGCTGCTCCTGGGGAGGCCCGTCCACACGCCGCACTGTACCAGATCTCACCCCCACCCACTCCAGCATGCATTAGCTGTGGACCATTAAAAGCTTGTCCACAGCTTGATCAGGAGCAGCCAAGTAGCTCCCTGTCCGGATGGAAAGCTGCAAGCGGAGGAGCCCATGTGAGTGCTCAGCTGCATGCCACAGGCCAACTGCCATGACAATGTCCAGGAGCGCGCCAGATGTTGCCACAACGATCCAACCTGCCCAGAACAGGCCACCCACACTTCACGTGACCCTCTCTGCATGTGATCTTCACCTCAATGGCATGGTAATACCGTTACACTGAGGAAAGTGCAAACAGACCCAGAGTCTTCTAAGCAGGCACATCATAGCATGGGCAATCCTTCATGTATGCTTCCTTCCTTGCTGGTAATAAGCCATGCAGGGGTCTATAAGACGTACCGGTGGCTCACCATTGCCTGTAAAGCTCTCAGACTAAAACCTTCACCCATACTTGGGTTTGAATCTACAGGCAACCCATATTTCTTATTAATGGAATATGTTTCTGCTAGCAGAGTTAAAACGCATGTCTCCAAAAAAAAAAAGACCAGAGCTTCTCTAGAGAGGCATGTGATAACTGAACTGCAACTGATTCAGAGCAGAATTGCTCTGTTACAGAACTACTTCCTGTACATGCACCTTCACATTAATTTTGTATCAAAGACAATGTAGGAACCACAAAACCTGTAATATCCTTAGCTGTCTTAGAGTCTCAACAGTCAAATCTACTTTTTTAAAGGAAAGTATGCTTTGAAAAGGAACTGGGAAGAGCGGGGATAGAATGTGCATTTTTAATTTTAATTCAGTTAGAAAAGACTAAGTTTTTAAACTTTATACTAACAGGAGGATTAATAATGTGACAAAAACTGGAGGAGGAAAGTGTCCCAGGCAGTATTCCAGTTGGATCCACAGACTATGACATTTTTTCCTTCACTATTAAGATGTCAGTTGGTGGTAACCTGAGGCCTTTTCGCACGGGGGAGTTTTGAACGCATCTATGACACGTTGGGACAGGGCACTCGCGCTTCAGGGATGGCCAGATCCATTCCAAGCCCCCCCAACGATGCGTTCAAGTTTCAGAGAACAAAAAAGTGCTCTGAAACTATTCGGCCCATCCCGGGCTGTTCCCAGCTGTACCAAAGGGAGAGTATTCCCACGTTCTCCCTCCAAGACAGCTGGGCCCCTCCCCTGGCCTTCATCAGTGCAGCCATGTGAGACCAAGAAGGTAAGAGTTCACAGACACAAAGTGGACTTGCAGAATGTACAACAAGAGAGGCAGTGAATATGGTGGGAAGAAGAGGAAGTACCCATGGTGTGACATGAAGGGGAACCAGGCTGACAAAACATTAATCAAACTCCTCCCTGTTCATTTCACTTTTAGACCAAAGCCTACTTTGGCTCACTCCGATTCCCAAGTCCATTCCTTTTTCCTTAAAGCGAGATCCTGGGATAGGTCCTCTCCAGCATGCGTGCACAGGCCGAGGGTGATGGGAAGTCTGCTCCAAAGCTGTTTCCAGCAGGTGCCTGAAAGATACTTGTGAGGTACCTACTACCACATCTGAGGGGAGTGTATGCCAGAGTGTGGGCAACAGAGAAGGCCTGGAGCAGAACACTACAATATGACATTCATTAGTCTGTGATGCCTGCATGAAAATTTCTCCAGATGATCACAGCACTTGTCTAGTCCAAAACAGAGTAGCTGGAGTAAGCCTCAGACGTGCGTTCCAGGGTTCTTTCTCTTCACGCTACCACTGATAGTTTTGCTGTCCCCAGATTGCCTTCCACAAATCTTTGCGTCCCCTGTCAAAGAGGTCCCCCTCAGCATAGCTTTGATGTTCAGGCAGCAGCAGGCTGAGTCTTTATCATGGCCTTTGACAGCCTCTAAATCACAAATGATTAGATCTTGGTATCCGCGCAGGTGTTCCTAGTGTCAATGAGCAGAGCCTACTGTGGTCTGCACCGGCACGTAGATGGCTGGTCCCTAATCAGGCCTATAGTCCCGAATAAGGCCCAGTGCAGAAAAGGCCTCTATTTCTTTGCCCCATCCAGGTTAAATACTCGGTTGCTTTTTACCCTTGTTTTTAGGTTTCCATTTTTAGGCATTTTTTTTAAGATGATGATGCAGTAGATAAACATTTAAGGTAAATAATGTCTGCCACTGTCAGCTGACACCATAAACAGAGGGTGTGCTGGTTTGGAGCCTTACCTCAATGGTACCTGGTTATAGCACCATCTATCACTAGCAGATACTTACTGCAGGGATATTCCTTTCCTTGTCGGCATCCCTTGAGACAGGGATGGTTCCAATAAAGAGTATTACCTGTTACTGAAGACCGTAATGGTCAAGATGTGGGTCAACACATTGAATCTGACCATATATCATACAAAGTAGGCCTGCGCTTCCCTGGAGGGGACAGGGATCATCTGAGGGAACTGAGAGTTCAGCTCAGGTGACAGTGGTACTTTACGTCAAATGTCTTTTCTGATCTTTTTGCTCATGTTTTTAATTGTTGTAATCTACCTAGAAAACTCAGTGTCTGGGGGAGATATAAACATAGGGTGTTTTTCCACTTAGCACTAGAGTACCCATTAAGGACCCATTGAATTGAAAAATTGATCAAATATGGGTTTGACAAGGCAACTATAAGGTGGGTTCAAAACTGGCTTAGTAATCGTACTCAAAGAGTGGCTTTAAATGGCTGCACATCCAAATGGAAGGAAGTGTCAAGTGGAGTACCACAAGGTTCTGTCCTGGGCCCAGTTATGTTTAATGTTTTTATAAACGATCTGGACGAGGGAGTTGAAGGGAAACTGATCAAATTTGCTGATGACACAAAGCTAGGGGGGATTGCAAACACCAGAGAAGAGAGAGAGAGGATTCAAAAAGATTTAGAGAAACTCGAACAATGGGCTGCAACTAATAAAATGGTATTTAACAAAGAAAAATGCAAGGTTCTGCACCTGGGCAAGAAAAATGAAAAAAGCACATATACAATGGGAGGAATTCGGCTGAGCAGCAGCACATGCGAAAAAGACTTGGGTGTCCTGGTAGATCATCAACTGAACATGAGTCAACAGTGCGAGGCAGCTGCAAAAAAGGCAAACGCAATCCTGGGGTGTATTAGGAGAAGCATAGAGTCCAGATCACGTGAAGTTATTATCCCCCTCTACTCTACCTTGGTCAGACCTCATCTGGAGTACTGTGTCCAGTTCTGGTCACCCCAGTTTAAAAAAGACACTGACAAGCTGGAGCAGGTTCAAAGGAGAGCTACCAAGATGGTGAATGGTCTGCAAACCATGTCCTATGAGGAACGGCTTAAGGAACTAGGAATATTTAGTCTAACAAAAAGAAGACTGAGAGGAGACATGATAGCTGTCTACAAATACCTCAAAGGTTGTCACAAGGCAGAGGGATCAGCCCTGTTCTCACTCTCTCAAGGAAGGACTAGAAACAATGGGGTGAAACTGCAGGGGAAAAGATTTAGTTTAGATGTTAGGAAAAAATTTCTAACAGTAAGAGTGATCAACCAGTGGAACAGGCTGCCACGAGAGGTGGTTGGTTCCCCTTCGATGGAGGTCTTCAAGCAGAGACTGGACGGCCATCTGTCTGAGATGGTTTAGGAGATCCTGCCTTGAGCAGGGGGTTGGACTCGATGACCCAGGAGGTCCCCTCCAACTCTACCATTCTATGATTCTATGATTCTATGAATGGGAAAAACACCCACGAATAGATAAATAAATGAGGGCCATCGAACCTTCACACACCTCTACTCCCTGTTCTCAGGGCAGGAAAAGGAAACCATGCAATGCTAACATAGCATCTAAGACAAGAGAAAAGGAATATGAGTGAACCACGCTATTTCACATGCCGGCATAATGTCAAAATGTGGAAATATTTTTTCCCCTATGGCAAAGTGCACCGGCTGAATCTATACATGGATTCTGCATATGTCATCAATGGCGTCATGCAAGACTGTTAGTTTCCAATGCTCTCACCACTTGGTAGACCGTATTAAAGTGTGTATGAACAGGCACAGTTCCTGCTTCCAACCATAAGAAAAACCGCTGCTTATCCTATGGCACACTTGGCTACTAACTAGCTACGCTGCAAGATGATTCTATTAAAAGCAAGAAAATATGATGAACGCTAGAGGAAGAAAGACTTAATTTCAGAGGCAGGTGATTGCCAAGAAACACAGAAAACAAGCAAGCTCTCATTGTATGAAAAAGGCAACAAAATCAGAAGTATTGCTGCTATAAATCAGTAGTTATACTGAGTATACCGAGGAATGTTACCTAACAACATGGAAACATTTAAAAAAACAGATTCTGGCATCTCTAGAGAAATATTTCACAGCACTTTGAATGAAAAACATGGGGTGGGTGGGAACTTTGCTGCAATGTTTGAATCAGCTCTTTGCAAATCTTTATCTAACATCTGCATGCCGGATTAGAGATTTTAGAGGAATTAAGCATTCTTGTCAAATGCGAGGGATCGGCTCTAAAGTGTCATTTAAAAATCCCCGCAGATCTATATTAGAAAGCCAGCACAGCTGAGTGTTAAAACTCCACACTGATAAACCTATCAGAGGATGCTTGATTTAGGCCTGACGCTTGCAGGGTGACCTAGAGGGCCAGGGAGGGACATTACTTTATGCTGTGGTATGACTGATAGAAGTGGGTGGAAAAATTGAAGACACCATGTCCTAGATAGAGGGCTTCCGCAAAAAGGACAATCCATTTCCCAACAAATTTTATTTGCATAAATTAATCCTTCCAAAAGGTCAGAGCAGCTGGGGAAAACTAGGATTTTAATCCAACTTTCTCTTCAGGAACAGTGTTGCTTTCTCCATTTCATTCTGAGTTCTCTCTCTCTCTCTCTCTCTCTCTCTCTCTCTCTCTCACACACACACACACACACACACTCACTCACTCATTCACACATACACCCCCCTCTCTCTCTCACACACACACACACACGCACTCTCACTCACTCACTCACTCACTCACACTCTCTCTCACTCACTCGCTCACACTCCCTCTCACACACACTCTCACTCACTCATTCACTCACATACACTCACTCATTCACACATACACCCCCCTCTCTCTCTCACACACACACACACACACGCACTCTCACTCACTCACTCACTTTCTCTCTCAAACACACACACACACTCTCACACACACACATACATACACATGAGTCCCTGAATGCGTTGCTCTAGTCTGGAAAATAAGAGTCAGCTAAATAGGGATCGGTCCACAAGGAGAAGGAATCTCCCTTTCGTCTTCAAATCCGTTCACTGATCCTTTTAACTTAAAGGCAAACATGGCCATGGAGGTCCCAATATTAAAAGCCAGTCTGCTAAAATCTGCAGGGAACCAATTAAAAATGAGCAGCGAGAACATCTCAAATTGAATCATCTACAAAAGCCAAGCACCCATAAAGGAAGTTAGAATCTATCTGCTTAGGTATCCAACCAACTGTGTTTTTGAGGTCTTAAAGGAAGGCAAACACTTCGGTGTAACCAGGTGGTCGAAGAGACTGTCATAAAACAAGCTGACACCAGAGGCCTCTTCGCACGAGGGTTTCTAGAACGCGTCTATGGCACGCTGGAATGGGGCATTCGCCCTTCCGGGGCGGGTGGTTGCGTTCCAACCCGCCCCAGCAGTCCCAACGTGTTGTAGACGCCATCGGGTTTCAGAGCACAAAATCGTGCTCTCCGTCAGTTCGGCCCATCGCGGGCCATTTCCAGCTGTACCGGAGGGAAAGCATTCACGCTCTCTCCCTCCGTGACAGCTGGGCCCCTCCCCTGGGCTGCCCACATTGGCTCCTGTGGAGCCAGGGTTGGGCAGCCCTGGTGCCTCCCTTCCTTGGGCTCCCGCGCACTCCAGGGGCCCAGACCGGCCTCCTGGACCAGCGGGGCCCCCACCCAACACCCCTACCCACCCCAGGGGTGCGCGTGCAGGCATGCTCCTTACCTGTTCGGGGCCGGGCAGCAACTGGCACAATTGGGCCAGCTGTACTGTGCGCATGTGCGTGGCACAGCCTCTGATTTACCAGGCACCACCTGGCTTTGACAGGCGATCTGCGCAGGCACGGGTGCCTGGCGAATCAGAGGCCACGCTGCACACATGTGCACAGCGCGGCTAGCCCGACCGCGCCACTTGCTGCCCAGCACCGAACAGGTAAGCCCTGTTCACGTGCACGCATCCCTGGGGTAGGGAGGGGATGCTGGGTGGGGGTCTCTCCCCTGCCTCCCTCTGTGTGAATGGAGAAAGCATTCCCACACGTCTTAGCCTTCTTCACTACATCCATTCCAGCTGTAGTGCGAAGAGGCCTCAAATATGTGCTAATGACCAGATAAATATTGCTTCAAAGCAAAACTATAGCAGCTCTTGTTTCCCTTTGCTGTTGGCTGCTGAGAAGGTTGATCTTTATGGTGTTGCCTCATTCGAGTACCTGAAATTACCAGATGAACAATTAAATCTCCCAGAATAGCCAACATCTACTGGGTAAGATAGCAGGCACGGATGAGGAGACTTTCAAGGAGCAATTTTGACTCATTTCCAAATTAAACATATAGATTCTTGCATTTGAAGACATTCTTCTGTTAAGCTACTTGAAAGCAACACAATTATTCTTGCTTTCAGTGCGAATGATTAATTCCAAGCATCCAATTAATAGCCGTGGTTATTGCCCCGAATTCAAGCAGGAGAATTTATCGGAAACTTGCAAAAAAAAAAAAAGTAAATTAAAAAGTATGAAAGCGAATTGCAATGAAGCTGTTCAGTTGACTAAGCCTAAATAGCACTCCCAAAGTCACCAATAATTGCTTCTACATACCAGCACAGAATAATTGCACCTCGATTCACACTAGCCCAGGTCTTCAGAAGATCAACACCTACATGTTCCACAAGTATTCTTGCAAAACAGCCTGTTGAAGGAAGAAGCCAAGATGGACGTCAAACAAATCTCTTAAATCTTCTTATAAAAGTTTTAAATATCTTTGAAGATCTATAATGTATACAGGGATCCTCTTAAAATCACTGTTTGATTCCTGTGTTAATCCAGGCTAATTTTAAAAACTCTGCCCATAACTTGCAAATTTAAATGTCAAGTCTAGAAGACCTATAAGAGTACTTTTCTTTTTAAAATGATGCCTTCATTAATGTGTAGCGTGATAAGGAGCCCCCATACATCTACGGTAAGGCATAAAATACCAACTCTGAGAAATTACTGCACCATTTTCCCTATAAGGAGCAGGAAGCATTCCTGCCAGATTTCTGGACCTGTTCCAACCTCAAACCACGGTGTTTAAGTTATTTCGGATCTGAAACAGAACATCTTTTGAAACAGGCACATTTTGTCAGAACAGCTTGAAATTTTCAAATGTTTCGAAAGCTAATCTGAAATGATTAGTTTTGGAGCCTTTGTTGATTGCTGTAGTTTTTCTGGGAGTGTTCAGTGTTCATGCTATAGCATTCAAATGCACTATAAAATGCAACTTATCTTGCTGTTGACTGGAAGATCCTGCACAATTTTCAAAAACTCGAATATTCAATTCGAATCTGACAAGTTTCAATATTCAATCCCAAACACAGATTTTTGAAAATCCGATACGGGTTTTTGAATGATTCAAATGTGTAGATTTGTATTCATCATATATGAATCTGCCCCAAAATTATCCTTATCTTGGGCTTAAAATACTGGTTTAAAACGGGATGCATATGGGATAATATGGGTATGACATTTGAATCTACCCGGATTCGAATGTCAAAGATACGTTCGTGTACATCCCTAGTGGGTACAACCCAAAATTACATACAACTGTGCAAGTCAAGGCTCAGTTGTATGTAATTTTGGGTTGTACCCACAGCTTTTCTACTACGCCTCTGGGATTTTAGCATAAATAGTAATGTGAGCTCATCATTTTGATCTTAATTCCAATTTTTCTATTTCTTTTTTCAAAGTTGTCAGTTCAGGAATCCCCAGAACAATACACTTCTGTGAACGATTAGGGCTGGGGAGAAAGTTTACTGACAGATGTAATAATTATTTATTAGCTAGGAGGATCTGTAAGTCCCAAGGAAAATCTTGTGATACACTCTAGGAAAGAGTAGAGTTATCTTCAAAGGAGGGAAGTGGGCTGAAGACAAATTTATTTTCAAAATTAAAGCACAGGGCATAACCTGTGTTTAAACCTGGCGTTGTCCAGAATTTCCAAAGTTCTTCCCAGAACAGTGAGTTGGACAAAGCAGAAAGATAAACCATAATGCCCTGTAAGGAGGAAAACTCTAGGCATGGCAAACTCCTAGAGTGGAGTCATTGGCCCTCTCCCGGGTGCCCACCCGCTTAGCTACTGAAGGCGGGGAGATCACCAGCAGGGCCTCCCCTCCAGATCTTAAAACACAGGCAGATCGATAAGGGAGAAGGCGCTCCTTTAGATATCTGGGGCCTAAGTCATTTAGGGCCTTCTAAGTCAAGGTTAACACCTTGAATTGGGCTCGGTAGTGAATTGGCAGCCAGTGCAGTTCTTTTAAGACCGGCGTAATATGTGTCTGACTAGATGTTCCTGTCAGCACTCTGGCCGCTGCATTTTGCACCAGCTGCAACTTCCGAACCGTCTTCAAGGGAAGCCCCATGTAGAGTGCATTACAGTAGTCCAACCTGGAGGTTACCAGAGTGTGGATAACTGTTAAACGCCAGCTTCCCATGATGCACTGCAAATCCTGTCCGATATGACAGGGATCAGGCATGGGTGAAGCATTCAGACTTTGGAACAATCCTTCTTGCAATTCTGATGTCGAAAAAACAGTTCTTGAAAAAGGGGGTTCTCCTGGTATTTTTTTCTGGTGTTCTGGGAACCTTTTGCCAGGTTTTTAATTCCCTTTCCCTTTAATTCCCACTGCTGCCTCATGCAAACACACACAAAAATCCCGCTGCACTCCTGAGTTGCTGCTGCTGCTCAAAATTTCAAGTGGATGAAGAAGGGTTATTTATCTCACTGCTGCCTGTGTGGTTTTTACAATCTCATTACTAGCCACCCTCCCAATCCTAAACGGCTACAATTTATTTACCATTGGCATCATTTAAGATGTGGTCACACCTAAGGTTTAATCCAGCTTCAGCCCACCTTCAGAGCAAGAGAATACATCAGCAAAGTGAGGAGTAATTTTCTTTCCACATTATCCATCCCAAAGGTGAATTTTCTGAGTTAGTTAACACTGAAGAAAACAGCTTGTCGTGATGCTGATGTATCCTCTCACTCTGAAAGGGGACTGAAGCTGGATTAAACCTTAGGTGTGACCACAGCCTTCATCATGCAAAGGTGGGGATGGGGAGGAAAGGCCCACCTGCGATAGTGCTTGCAAAGAAAAAAGCCTAAAGAAAGAAATAGGTTATCTGAATTATAAATCCTTTGGCAGCACCTCCAGGTGCCTGACTCCACCTTTGGAACAGGCCACTTACCACCAAGTCCTTTACAGAGGAATGGACAAACAATCTTGCTGACCATTCTGAATATCTTCCTTTGCCACTAGGGAATGATGGGGAAGCTGTTTTGAGCTCTCATTTCATTTAGGGGGGCAAGGGAATCGGGTTGGGTGACTAGGGAGGGTCCCTCCAGTCTATCGCAGAAGTTGCAAGGATTTGGATACTAGGTTGATTTGTAACTATCATATTTTACACCATATAAAACACACTGACATTCAAGGCACACCTATAAGTTGCCAAGAAATGCTTAGGGAGGCTAGTGCTTTGTTTTGGAGATTATTGTGCCTTAGTGACTCTCTGCTTGGGAATCAGAATAGTAATATAATTATTAGCTTATTTATTTATACATGTACTAGACGCTACCACCACATGGCACTCAGAATGACTTAGAAAGAACTAAAACCTTTAAAAATATGGTTAAAAAGAACAATAGCTTTACACATTCAAAGAAGCTATAAAGATTGAGATGCAGATACTTGCATTTTAGTAAATGTCATTTAAAAATGGATCCTTTAAAGCTGTGGAATCTAGAGATAGTTCAGTCATTCATGGCTAATACAGGCACAGAGAATTTATTGTTTTATTATTTATACCTCTATCCCGCCATATACCCAAAGGTCTCAGGGTGGGTAACAACTTTTAAACAAGATTACAAATCAGCATATATTAAAAATGACAATATATATGAAAACACTTAAAATATTCAGCATAATTAAAACAATATCCTAAATATTAAAATAATAGTATGTGCAGCAGGGGAAAAATAAAGACATTAGCCAAAAGCAATTCCCAGTTCTTGGAATAGCTAATACAGGGGACTGACAATATGGTAGCTAACTAGCTGAGCTTCTAAGTGACTAATGTATGTTAAGAGTTGAGGACCCCCACCACCTTTATACATTAAGGAGGTTATGGTGAGGTGAGGTGAGGTCACTCCACTCCACCCTACCCAATCCTTTCATTCACACAAGTGTTAGGAGACGTACCTTCTTTGCCATTGTCTCGCCATTTTGCATCTTGTTCAATTAACCACTTCAGGACCAGATGACCTGCCGGGTGCTCTGCAATATGAAGCTGTAAAGTAACAGAATATTTTTTAATTTCCCATTCTTGTACAGACTGCATCTTCCAAAGCTCCATAAGAACAACATCAAAGCTACAGGCAAGGTGTTTTTTTTTCTCTTTGCCAGTCAGCAATAGAGGGCATGAGGGTAGCTTCAGGTAAGGAGGATCTGCACTTGGAGGAGACGTTTTCAACCCAGAAATGCTTCCTGCCTCACCAGAACCTGCCCCAGTGTCCAATAGCAGTGATGCACGAAAGCGTGCAATACACACACGTCCTGATCACTACCTTTCCTGGCCGGAGGAGCAACCATTCGCACCTCTGCCGGGATCGGAGTTGTCTCAGGTGCTGCACAAGCGCACTGGCACCTCAGATGACCCTAAATGCGACTGCGAGTGTGCGCGGAGCATTACCACTGCCATGGCAACAGCGCATGCACAGTTGCATCAGGCTCCACACGGAAAATGTCCACACCTGGAACCAAGCGAGTCTCCGGGCATGTGGGACTTGGTCTGGCGTGCACTAGCGTTCGCAAGTGTGAACGCTACTCCACGGTAGTGAGGAATGCATTTTTCCCATCCAGCGGATGGGAAGCTAAGTGCAGAAATGTCCCAGATTTAATGTTAGGCCCTTTCTGCACTGGGCCTTATTCCACATTGTATCCTGGAATAGGAACCTACTGTCTGCAGTCTAGTGCACACTGTGACAGGTCCTATGCAGAGCTTGTCATGACAACAGCAGGTCCCTGTTCTGATATATAATCCAGAATAAGGCCCAGTGCAGAAAGGGGCCCAATCACAACAATTTTAATATCCACGTCTTTCATTCATTCAAGAATTAGAAATCTTTCTGCAGCACTGTTCGTTTCTGGAACTGCTTAAACAGTAAGTGGAGGAAGACACTGTGTTGTGTCTCAAGCCGGCACTGCACAAAATCTGTTTAACTGTGTGCGATGTAAAAGGAACAATTCTTTTTGACTGTCTCACTCTTCCAAGGCTCGGCCATCAGCGGGTGACCCTTGGTTCTAGTACTTAGCACAAAAAAGAAAAAGTTTCATGCTGCTCTCTCCACAGTATGCACGATTTCATAGCACTCTATCAGGTCTCCCTCTGGTTCTAAATACAAAGGAAACGCTCTATGGTCAGTTTCACTGCCCATTTTTGAACTTTCCCCTGCTTTAGTACATCTCTTTAGAAGCAGGACAATCAAAAGCCATACAAAAAAAGTTGCCCTGTTGTTTCCTTTAAGGCATTTTAAAAGAAACGGCTATTATTTTCAGTCCCTCTTCTGTTGGTCTTTAACTTGACTTCACTGCCACAAGTTAAACTGACCACAGCACTTCCCACTGGCTCAGAGGTCATTACCACATCCCAGTAGGCAGGATTCTTTGCTGCTTATTAAGTTTTTAAACGTTCTGAATTGCTCTAAAACAATCTTTTTGATGTTACCAGCAAACCTAGCTACATTCCTCTTTGCCATCAACTCCTGAGATTTTAATACTGTACCAATCTAAGCATGGATCCTTAAAGAGCTCCTATCTGTAACATTCTTCAGTTCTAAACTATCTATCTATCTATCTATCTATCTATCTATCTATCTATCTATCTATCTATCTATCTATCTATCTATCTATCTATCTATCTATCCTGCCCTATACCTAAAGGCCTCAGGGCGGGTAACAACATTTAAAATCAAATATATTAAAACAATAAAAGCATATATTAAAACAATAGAGTCTGCAAGCGGGAAGGGAGAGCGTGTCCCCATTTAACTGAAGGCCAAGGCAAAGAGGTGTGTCTTCAATGCCCTCCTGAACATATATACAGTTAGGGAGCCTGATACACCCCAAGGGGAAGACTCTCCTGGGGACCATCACTTAGAAGGCCCTCTCCCAGGTGCCCACCCATTTCGCTGCGGAAGGTGGTGGGACAACCAGGAGGGCCTCCCCTCCACATCTCAAGGCACAGGCAGGTTCATATGGGAGGAGGCAATTCAGTTTGTTTCTGTGTCCCTTCTTCTCTTCAACCAGTTACTTAGGGGTAGAGGATCTGATATTTAATCTGGTGACTGCTAAATGTATTCAGGTCTCTTTGGAGACATATTTTTTATCAGAAGTTTTTTAAGAGTCCATGCAAACATAACCAACTATATCCAGTCATCCACAAGGTTAACCAACATTCCCAAAGACTGAACAGACAGGACTTACTTTAGTGGATGCCACTGCTGGCTGGTTGACTTCCAGGAACACTTGTTCTTCCAAATCAGAGGTGCCCAACTTGGAGCCCCCCAGATGATCTTGAATTTCAAATTCAGGAACACCTGGAGGGCTGCAAATTGTTCTAAATGCTTGTCAATTTTATTTTTTATAAGCTGTTATCCCAGAAAGGAAATCAATAACCTAGAATTTTTTAACCTGTTGTCTCAGAGAGGCAATTAGTTTCAAGTGGAATGCATCAGGTGCAGGATGCAAGATTAGGAATCGCCATGAAAGGACAACAGGTTTCCTCTTGTGGTATGGTTGCTCCAGTGGGATAACCTACAGCGCTCCAGAACTTCTTCAACAGGCAAACAACAGCAGACCCCAACAGGGAGAAGCCCATAAGGACAACTCACTGAACTGCACTATTACCTGTCCTTCTTCGCCTCCTGGAATCAACTCTTTGGCAGCTAGGCTAGCAATTAATTTCATGGCAGGCTGGACATCACCAATAGCATTCTTCAGGATGCCAGTTACAATGACAAATGTCGCTTTGTCCATCACCATTTCTTCAGCGTGCAAGTTCAGATATTGTAACAAGGCAGGGGACGCTGCTTCCAGAAGTTCACGGCGGCGAACATCAACATCTTTCTTACTGGTGGAATAAGGAATACACAAATTGAAATACTTCCACTGTAGAAAAGTAATTTTTAGCAAATAATTCAGCTGTTCAATTCAAATATAATGGCAGCATCTTCTTTTCACATTCTGGTAGCAGAGAAAATGCAGCAGTGACAGACGTTTTAAACTTACTAGTAATAGAGTGCGGTGGAAAAACCTTAAGTAATAAAACACCCCTTTTTCTATGCACAGTCAAACATCGAGATTTCAAAATCCAGATCTCTGAGATGGGGTCCTCCTGGAGATCTGGATCTTGAAGATGCCTTAAGACCCCATTATGGACATCTTTAATCTGGTCCACATGAAATCCAGATTTAAGGGTCTGAAGGACCCATTAAACCCAGATTTCCCCTGCCCTCGCAGGGTCACGGCCTTGCAGATGGGGCCTTCAAAGGGGTCCAGGTGGGGACAGGCCTTCCCAATCAGTACCAATCAGGTACCAATCAGGTTCCTAATGGGATCTTAGAAGGGTTTTAAGCCCTAGTAGAAAAAGGCCCACAGAGCACTGTCACCAAGAGGAGCCTAATGCAGATCTGGAAGACCACTGTGCAAGACGTTTGCTCTCTCCACTTGTTAATTACAGAAAATACTGTAACCTAATGCCCTCACACTGGAATATATCCATTATTTTCATAAACCAGCAAATGAAAATCCAGAGTCAAAACTCTGTGGAATTATCTCCCCCCCCCCCGATTTTGACAACCTTGTATCACTTAATATAATAAGCATCCTCCAAGTTATGGAATGCATCGGATTCTGACAAACTCATTTGTAACTCTTTTTGAGAGTTAGGGCCAAACAACAAAGCAATCTCAAAACATAGAATGATTAGGAAAAAGCCACTGCGGCCACAACGCAGCTTACGCAAGCATTCTTTTACTATAACTAGCAGTGGTAGTTCATAAACATTCAATGCATCTCATCTGGACCAGTTTGCATCAGAGTCGGTTCAGTTCCTCGCTTCCTCAGTACCCATTCCTGTTGTTATCTAAAACTAATAAGAACTGCTTGCTACCCTGTGCTTTTTCCTTCCATCCTCATTAGCTTTAATAGGTACAAAACTTTTTTTATTGATTGGTCATTTGACCGTATCATACCACAATAGACCAGTATATGGGATCACCTCCCCAGCAGGCCACCCCTACATAATCAAGAAAAGCAGCTCGGAAGTTTGTAGGTTTAAAAAGGTATAAAGCTACTCTGGTAGTGGCGTATTGGTAACAGCTTCATAATAATATGTCCGCTTTGGTATTGAGTGAATTATTTCATAGGTGTCTATGGAAATGAAAGCCAACCCAACTGGTTCCTACCTCCCCAAGTGCCAGCAAATTGTTCCGCACCAATGACAGCTAGTGGCTCAGGGAGCTTTTGGTAACAATGAAGACATCTTCCTTAACTCGCTATTTCTCCAAAGGAGCTGGAGGATGTGAGGCTAATTACCCCACGCGTGGGCTAGGGATATGCATGGATATTTGAAAATTCAAAAATCCGATTCGAATTCAAATTGGATTTTCAAAAATCCAAATTTTCAAATTTGAACGAATTTCGGATGTTTGAAAATCCAATAAGGATTTTCGAATAATTCGACTGAACAGAACGTTGTATGTCACATCCAAATATCGTGTTCATTTGCACTTATGATACGGGATGCAAACGGGACGCGAATGCGATAAAAGCGGGATGTAGGCAAATTCAAAAAATGGATTCGACTGTTCCCAATACTTGTATATTCAAGTTCAAAAAGAAATTTTGAAAAATACGCATCCGGATGATCCGGATTTGATTAGGATTTTCAAATTTCAAATCAAATTGAGCATTTGAATATTTGAATCGACTCAAATTTGAATGCAAAAAACGTATTTGTGCACAACCTTAGGGTGGCTTCCCTCCCAACTCCATGGCAACAGCGCAGAAAGGCAGAGCTGTCCAAACCACTAGGGATGGGCAGATGTCCTTCGTTACCATCCCAAAGGGACATCCTTGCCTTTACTCAACAACTTAAAACAAATACGATACAAACTTAGAAGAATTCTTCTAAAGGATGTCACACTAAAACGCTTTTATAAAAACATTGGAATTTTGTCAGTATTGCACATGAAATCAAGTTACTCCTCAAAGATGGATACAGAAGTAAAAATTACTTGCTAACAGCAAAACAACCAGACATAGACTGCCGGAAGCAGTATGCAACGAGTCGAACTGCTAGTTCTATTTACCTGTAAGCATTGTCATCGCCTTGCTGCAGGATTTTGATTATCGCTGGTGAGAAATGCATAGGATCCCTTGGGCTTAAAAGATACAATAGGACTTTTCTTCCATATTTATTATCTACAATGCTGGTTAAAGAATCATTGATTTCCTGAAAACCAAAGAAAAGTGGGGGTCTGGAATCATATTAGCAGCTAAAAAGACACATTTTGTTTCTTTGAAAAGTTGCAAAAGTGTATTTGTCAGTTTTGTTTATTTGTTTTAAGACATCTGTACTAGGGATGTGCACGAATTTTCAAAAATCCGATTCGAATTCGAAGAATATCAGTATTCAAATTAGAATTAGATTTTCAAAAATCTGGACTTTCAAATCTGGATTGAATCTGGATTTTTGAAAATCCAATATGGATTTTTGAGTAATTCAATTGAATCCAACGTCATATATCGCATCAGAATATCAGGTCTATTTGGGGTTACAATAAGGGATGCAACTGCAAAAAAAAAAAAAAAAGGATGCAAACAGATCCAAAAATTGGATTCAAATGTTCCCAACATTTGCATATTTGGGTTTGAATTGGATTTCTGAAAATACGGAACTGGATAAACCGGATTTGAATTGGATTTTCAAAAATACAGATTTGTGAATTTTGAATCAATCGACTCGAATTCGAATGCAAAAAATGCATTCCTGCACATCCCTAATCTGTACACCACTTTTCATTTTAAAAAATCTCAAAGAAGTTTACAGCAAACATAAAAGATAAGAGTAAAGACACTCACAGAGTGAAAACATTAAAATACATCAAAAACTGTGTGAGCCACAGGGGGAAAACACACATTTCGTATGGGTGCCTGTAAGTCGTTAGTTGCCCCACAAAAAAGAGAGAAGAGGGCATTCCAAAGGTGCTACCACTGAGAAGGCCCAACTGCGAGGCATCATAAGGCTGCATTCTGTATTACATACGCTCCACCTCAGATGATATCAGGGCTCTCCCAGGTTGTAATTGGGGAGGTGAATCAATCTATTTGGGTACCATTTTGATTTACATAAAGCAAAGACGGGACACGAAGTCTCTTGTGCCTTATAAAATTGCAAGTACCGTATTTTCCTGCGTATAACACGGGTTTTTAACCTCAAAAAATCTTCTGAAAAGTTGGGGGTCGTCTTATACACCAGTAATACCCTCACCCGGGTCCTGCTGGCCATAGCTGCCAGCACAAAAGTGGGGTGCAGCCTAAACCGAGCCTCGGACTTGGGGAGAGACAGCAGCCTTACCTGCTAATCCCAATAATGTGGCTTGTAGCTTTCCTTCTGGCGCCGACAAGAGGAAAAAAACTTGCTAAACGGAGCGAAATATGAAGAATCCTGCCCTCACTTTCTCTTCTCTGCTTTAGAAGAGTCTGCTCCTCTAGCACGAGATTCCTCTATGATCCAGTAGGGGAGGGGTCGAAAGCAGAGAGGCTTTTGAAGAGAAAATGATGGCAGGATTCCTCATATTTCGCTCGGTGGAACACCCCCTCCCCTACAGAATCATAGACGAATCGCGCTAGAGCGGCAGACTCCAAAGCTGCATTGCAGCCACAGATCTTTATCAGAGCAAGGTTTTTCCCTCTGTCAGCGCCAGAAGGAAAGCTACAAGCCACATTCTTGGGATTAGCAGGTAAGGCTGCCATCTCTCCCCAAGTCCGAGGCTCGGTTTAGGCTGCGCACCCCAGTTTTGCAAAATTTCCATTTTAAGTAGAAAAATTGGGGGTCGTCTTATACACCCAGTCGTGTTATACGCCGGAAAATATGGTAACAAAGAAATGCTGCACCTCTATGGGAATCCTTCTATAATCCCTCAGCATCTTACAGGCCAAGTTTTAATTCCAACGGTTACTGCAAACAGTCACTCCAAAACTAAGGGCTTGTAGTTTGTGTGGGAGGAAAGAACAATCAGCGTGGGGCAGAGTGACTCTGAGGGTACCTCCTTAACCCTTGTTGCGTCCCTGCCTACCCCTCCATCCCTGTAAGTTTGACGGAAAGGATTTCTGTGCTGGCTATACGAATCTAACATTCGAACGTACAGATTCGAATAGGATTTTATGACACTCGGATCTCAAAGATCCGAATCGAAACGGATTTTATGACATTCAAATCTACTCAGATTCAAATGCCAAGAATACATCCATGCACATCCCTAATCCTGAGCGACATGGCAATGAAACATGAATTTTCAATGCCAGGGTAGGGAGCTAAGTAGGAATGCTAGGCCTGGACCCAAAGCCCTGAATTGTTTTCTCAGTTGACCAGCATGACATTCATCTGTAGCTTGCCATTATAGACAAAGAAAAAACAGAAGAAACAAAATAAAAACGACCTTTTGGGGGCTAAAAACAGTGTACTTACTTACTAAATTTCTATACCTGCCCAATAACCACAGGTTCCCCGCGCAAAAAATACAAGGAAATATTCCCAGATCGTATACAAAAAAGAACATAGTAAAACAACGTAATTAAAAACTTATCCTACAAATAAAACAAGGGAGCTAAGAACAGCCAACCGGACATCAAAATAGTTTTACCTGGCATCTAAAGGCATCTAAAGTTGGTGACAGGCATATAAGATCATAAGAGAAGCCCTGCTGGATCAGGCCACAGCCCATCTAGTCCAGCATCCTGTCGCACACAGTAGCCCACCAAATGTTCATGGGCATCTCAAGCAGAGACAAGGACAAACCTTTTCCTGCTCTCGAATCCCAGCAAATGGCCTAAGAAGCACCCCGGTTCTCTCTCCCCCCACCCCCAGCCTGAAAGATGTACCCAGGCATTCACTCTAGTAGCCACTGATACATCTGTTGTCCATAAATTTGTCTAACCCTTCCTTAAGCCATCTAGCCTGGTAGCTGTTACCACCTCTTCAGGCAGCAAATTCCATAGACTGATGACCCTCTGGGTGAAGAAATGCTTCCCCTTGTTGGATCCGACTGTCCTACCCATCAGCTTCATAGATCCCGCCTGGTTCTAGTGCTGTGCGATAAAGAAATTTTCTCTATCCACCTTTTCTATAACATGCATGCTTATAGTCAACCTGATCCCCTCTTAAACACCGTCTCTCCAGACTGAAGAGGCCTAGACATTGCAGCCTAGTTTCGTAAGGGAGGTATTCCAGACCCTTAAACATTCTGGTTGCCCTTCTCTGTACCTTCTCTAGTTCAATATCCTTTTTGAGGTGTGGTGACCGGAATTATACACAACATTCCGGATGTGGCCTCACCATAGATTTATAAAGAGGCAAAATGACACTTGCTGACTTGTTTTCTATTCCCTTTCTAATTATTTCCAGCAGTAAATTAGCTTTTTTCGTTGCTGCAACACACTGAGAAGCTGTTCCAAAGCCTGGTAACTAGAACAGTTTGGAAAATCATAAGGAGAATTTTAGACCATCAGATTACTTACAGATATAATTAACTGTTTCACGAGCTTGGTATCATCAATACAATCAAATGCCGCCAACAACACCAAGTGTGAGAATTCACCCTGAAATACGAAATGGAAAGGAATAACACTATAAGAATCAGAAACCATCTCATCTGAAAATCATGAACTAGGCACCTCAAGCATGAGAAGATCCGCAAGAGCTGGTTAGCAACACGTTTATATTAAATGATATATAAGCTTAAAGCAATTTACAAAGAATAAAAACAGCTAAAATGTCAATAATTATATAAAAACATGATTAAAATCAAGAATGGGAGACACAGCCATTCATTCTGGAAAGGCTTGTGTAAAAAAAATAAGTTTTCAATCAGCCTCTTAAAACCAGGAGTGTGGGCACACTATGAATATCAGAAGGAAGACTATTTTAGAGGGTGGGGGCCACCACAGAGAAGGCAATGATATTCAGTGATTCATGGGACTTGCAGCGGGTCTTTCCTTGGAGATTTATTACATGGCATATGTGACATTATTTCAGCAACAGCTCTCAGATGCCAATACTGCCATTCTTTTAAGAGGGGAGCAGAATCTGTTTAATGGCACCACTGCATTTGCTACATACTGTCCTTGTCTACATGCAATTGTATTCACATTTCATGCAGATACAGTGTCATGGAAAAGTATCTGCTCCTTCCCGATTTCTTCTGTTTTTGCACGTTTGTTACACGTGTTTCAGATCTTCAAAAAAAAAAATCAGTATGAGACAAAGACAACCTGATTAAACACACAACACAGCTTTCAAATGATCACTATATTTATTGAAGGAAAAAAAGCTATCCGACACCTAGATCGCCTTAAACGTAATGCTTGGTTGTGCCACTTTTAGCGAGAAGAACTACAACCAAATGCTTCCAATAACTGAAGATCACTCCTTCACAACACTGTGGAGGAATGCTGGTCCACTCTTCTTTGCAAAATTGCTTTAATCTGGCCACATTGGAGGGCTGTAGAGCATGAACTGCCCATTTAAGGCTGTCGCAACACCTCAGTGGGATTCAAGTCAGGACTTCTGCTAGGCCACTCCAAAGCCTTAATCTTGTTCCTCGTGAGCCATTCACAGGTGGGCTTCCTCTTTAGATCATTGTCTTGCTGCATAAGCCAACTGCACTTGAGCTTCAGGTCACAAACTGCTCACCAGCCATTTTTCTGGTAGAGAGAAGAATTTATGCATCTGCGTATCACACTACCACCACATCTGACGGCCGGTATGATGCTTATTGTGAAATGCAGTTTTAGCTTTATGCCGGATGCAACAAGACTCATGTCTTCCAAAAGTTTTCAGCTTAGAGGCATCAATCCACAAAGCAATATCCCAAAAGGCTAGAGATTATCAAGGCAGTTTTTAGGCAAATGTGAGATGTGCAATGGTTCTCACTTGCAACTCTCCCAATCTCTTTCTAATGATGGCATCATGAATGTCAACCTAACTGAGGTGAGGTCTGCAGTTCCTTAGACATTCCCCTTGAGTCTTTTGGGGCTTCCTAGATAAGTCAACCACGTGCTCTTGGAGAAATATTGGGAGGACAGCCACTTCTGGGAAGAACTACCACTGTTCCAAGGTTTCTCCATTTGAAAATAATGGCTCTCACCATTGTTTGCTGGAGCCCTTGCTCATCTCTTCTGGAACTTTTGGATAACGGTATAACGTATTGCTTGTTGAGACCTTTTAACCTATTCCACACTGCTACAAAAATACTATTTAAGTGATGATTGGATTCCACAGAACTGGCAGTAATCGAGACTGGTGTAACTGAGTAACTGGATGACTAATTAACTAAGAGGTCAATTACTTGTTCACATGGCTGACATAGGTGTTGGATATATTTTTTACTTAAGTAATCATCTGAAGCTGTATTGTGTGTTTACTCAGGTTCTCTTTGTCTCATATTAAATTTTATTTAAAGAACTGAAACAATTAAGTGTGACCAATATGCAAAAACAGAATCAAGAAGGGGGTAAATGCTTTTTCACAACACTGTATGTGCATCTTTTATAAGAATTATATCAGGGAAATAGCCATGTTAGTCTAATTTGAAAAGTCCAGCAAGGTAGTTAGTAGCACTTGGAGACCAACCAAAGAAGGGTTGGTGGCATGAGCTTTTGTAGACACGTCTACTTCTGCGGTCTCCAAGTGCTACTAACTACCTTGCTGGACTTACCGATATAAGAATTATGTTTATCTTCTGCAATCCCAACACCATGTAGTTGTATTTTGTGAACTGAAACCATTACCACAGTAGTAGCACTGTATCTTCTGGGCGTAACTACTGACATGCTTACTAGGTAATGAGTCCTTCTAAACACTGTTGAACTTAACATAAAAAACAGGATTGCATTACATGGGATTCCCAAATTAGTATTCTCAAAATACTCACAGTAGCTACTTTTTCAACATACGTCTTCATAGTTTTCACAATAACTTTCCTGTCCTAACAAGAGAAGCAGAGCAGCAATAAGCCTGCAGTTTCAACAACTTTTCATGATTTAATGAATTCAGAATGCATAAAACTGAAGCGTGGTCCCAGACAGTGCACCTAAATCAATTTGCTGAAGCAGGCCCAAAACCGGGTAGTAACTTAAAAAGGGAAACCACTTGGAAAGCATATGAAGGATGTAAGATAGGCCGCCAGCGTAAGCAAACGAATGAATGTAAAACATTTGAGGCCAAAGACCACTCAAGATGCTGGATAGAGTTTTTTGAAGGATGGAATGTGACTCAATGCTTCAGAGGTCTCAAACTTCAGCCCTCCAGATTTTGCTAGACTACACCTTTCAGCATTCCACCCCCAATGAGGCTGGCACAGAATGCTAGGAGTGGAACGCCAGGGACTACAGTCCGGGAATGTACTTTGGAAGCTAATGAGCAACAAAAAATCCTTTCTTGATTGCACGTTGTTGAAGCATTCAAATGCTCTGTAGCTACAATGAGCTTTTCAGAAGAAGATCTCATATCAAAATACTAGATCAGTTTAAATGTTCCCATTCTGTGTTTCAGAAATTATAAATTCAGCAAATTATAGTGTCAAATATTATTGGTGGATAGAGCATATCTGATTTTAATAAATCTTGAAAACTGAACTGATGGACAGAATCCAAAAAGATATGCAGGCCCTACAAAAAAGACGCATCAACAAATTATCGCTTTATTCCTTTGATTCATAAACATGCCAGGCCAAAAATAAAGAGAAATCTGTACAAGAATCTGCCTGCCGAAAAATATAGCAGAACATTGCAACACAAATCGTTACGAGCATCACACATGTTTACTGATTAACGGAACTGACAGTGACAAGCTAAATGCAGAAAATGATTTGCAATATTTTATTTTTAACCTTTTAAGGCTGCTTTCTCCCTCTATTCTTGCTTTCCACAACTATTTCTTGGAATGCTCCATCATACTCTTCCTTTGTCTGTCTTTTACTCCTACTGTTAATTCCTCTTTCCTGTGAGCCAGTTTGGTCTAGAGGTTAGAGAGCTGGACTCTTATCTGGGAGTGCCGGGTTTGATTCCACCCTCCTCCACAAAGCTAGCTGGGCGACCTTGGGCTAGTCACAGCTCTCTTCTGAGCTCTCACAGCCCCACCTACCTTACAGGGTGTCTGTTGTGGGGAGAAGAACAGAAAGCTTTGTCAGCAGCTTTCAGTCCCCTTAAATCGGCGAGAAAAGCAGGGCAGAAAAGCCAGCTCTTCTTCTTCTTGCCTGAAATATCATCTGTTTTCACTGCACCAAACTTGATAGCCTGGACAACAGATTTCAGAGCATGCTCAGGCACACATGCCGGGCCAAAGGTGTCCAAGGGCAGGCCGGGAGGCTGCCATTTGCAATTTTAATGTGCTTGTTCTTAAATGTTGTAAGCCGCCCAGAGACCCTCGGGTATGGGGCGGGGTATAAATATAAATATATAAATTTGCAACAGGGTGGTTCTGCCTCTGGCCCTCTACACACACCCTACATAACCCTGCACCTCCTGTGTAGCAGTTTCCAAAGTTGTCCACAGCCTATGTAGTGGCTTCATAGTCAACTACACAACTGTATCTCTCTGTCAAACCCAGTGAAACTGGAAGTGACTCTCAACTGACAGTTTCACAGGCCAATCACACCGTGCCTCGGTGGACTTCCTGCTCAGGCCCAATCAGGGCCTCAGGATGCGTGCTACGGCGTCCGCACAACAGCCCTCTTTAGCACCCATTGCTACTGGGCGCTAAAGACCCTGTGCAGATGCACAAGGTCTCCATATAGATCTGAAACTTGATGGACTGGATTGAGTGAGGACCAGACCTTGAAGATTCGGATCTCCTTAATCCAGATCAATCACAGTAAGTGCAGAAATGGCCTCATTTTAGCCACCTTTCCCCACAGGCAGTGAGAAACAGGCAAGAGAAAAAGCAGCCGTGGGCCCTGACGTCTGGCCTTGGAACATCCTGCAGCAGGACATTGTGTTCCACCGAGAAAATGGATCTCCAATTAACTGCTGGGAAACAAGCCTAGAACAGCACCATGATTCATATTAATCAGAAAGATTTTAAATACTAAATCTAATTAACTGAATCGGCATTTCCATAAATCCATGCTTTACACCCCCACCCCACCCCCGTGACAATGTCAGATACAGTTGTGAGCCTGAGAACACTGTTAGGCAAAAGTCCCCTAGGGCCACTGAGGGAAGAAGAACAGTTGGCTTTTCTCACCCATTTAAGGGGACTCAAAGCGGCCAACAAAGCTTTCTGTTCTTCTCCCCACAACAGACACCCTGTGAGGTAGGTGGAACTGTGAGAGCTCAGAAGAGAGCTGTGACTAGCCCAAGGCCACCCAGCTGGCTTCATGGAAGACGTCAGAATAGAATCCCAGATAAGAGTCCGGTTCCCTAACCACTAGATCAAACTGGCTAGGTTGAATATCTACTGACATCCAACAAGGAATCCATTATCTGGAAGCTTGCTTGTTTTGTCCGTGATGCTCCAAGACTACAAGAGAATTTACTGTAGCAGCTGGCAATCGATGCAATATTTTAGTATGTCTTTTATGTTTATTTTAATAAAGAAAAACAACTTTGCGTGAAATACCTTGGGGGTCCCATGCCACAAGCAGTGCATGGCAACTCTGGCTCCATCATGTGTATGTGCCAAGTAGATGACAGATTCTCTAATTGCTTCGATCATTTCCTAGGCAAAAGAACCCCTAACTTTAAGATATGTTTTGAAGACATTTAATACAAATTATCCATAACAGAAGCAGCATTATTCTTATCAACTCTGAAAATGTCTTAGAAGCATGTGTTTTCTGTTCCTAAATTGTACCCATTATTAAGGGCAAGGGAGCAGGAAATAAACTATTTTTGACTATACATTCCATAAGAGATGTTAATGGGGAAACTAAGAATAATCCTGCAAGTAAGAAAAAAGAGAAGGAAAGCCATAATTGCGCTTGAATTTAAAAGTAACTGTGTTTATACACTGAAATTGAAAAACAAGAAGAGTTACTCTTTTCCCAGAACAAGTGGTGAAAAGGGAATGCAGGATACAGAGGATATCTATAAGCCAGATTTTATCTAGATTTTATCTATCTATATCATTAATTTAACTTGCAAACAAAATTTGAAGCATATATATTAAGGCAAACACTGTATAATTTTAACTAAGTTATCTAAAATGGATTTAAAAACATATACAGTATCTAAAGTCGGCACCACAACCAATACATGCAAAGCCTAAATTCAGGAAATTCCATGAAACAAAAAAGCTTCTTTTAAAATACCGTATTTTCCGGCATATAAGGCGACTGGGTGTATATGACGACCCCCAATTTTTCTACTTAAAATGGAGATTTTGCAAAAATGGGGTGCACAGCCTAAACCGAGCCTCGGACTTGGGGAGAAATGGCAGCTTTACCTGCTAATCCCAAGAATGTGGCTTGTAGCTTTCCTTCTGGCGCTGATGCCAGGGAAAAACCTTGCTCTGATAAAGATCTGTGGCTGCAATGCAGCTTTGGAGTCTGCCGCTCTAGCGCGATTCGTCTATGATTCTGTAGGGGAGGGGGTGTTCCACCGAGCGAAATATGAAGAATCCTGCCATCATTTTCTCTTCAAAAGCCTCTCTGCTTTCAACCCCTCCCCTACGGGGTCATAGACGAATCTTGTGCTAGAGCGGCAGACTCTTTTAAAGCAGAGAAGAGAAAATGAGGGCAGGATTCTTCATATTTCGCTCCGTTTAGCAAGTTTTTTTCCTCGTGTCAGTGCCAGAAGGAAAGCTACAAGCCACATGATTGGGATTAGCAGGTAAGGCTGCTGTCTCTCCCCAAGTCCGAGGCTCAGTTTAGGCTGTGCACCCCAGTTTTGTGCTGGCAGCTGTGGCCACCAGGACCTGGGTGAGGGTATTTCTGGTGTATAAGACGACCCCCGACTTCTCAGAAGATTTTTCGGGGTTAAAAAGTCATCTTATACGCCGAAAAAATACGGTAAATAAGTGCAATGCATCAGAGCTATCGATCACAGGCATACTGCATTCTGTTGGATGCGACACCAAATCTTGCCAGAGGACGCTCCTAAGCAGGCTGAGAGACAGCATCATCCTGAAATGACTTATTAAACAGACATTCTATTACAGGAGTTTTAACATCTATACTGTAGACTCCCTGAATAATTTTGCGCCTTTGCTAAAGTATGTGCCAAGCATTTATGTTGCACAAAGTTCTACAATTTACTTACTAACACAACGGTAACTGATAATCAATGTAACTTGCTGATACTTACAGATTTTTGTTTAGGGACAGCGTGAGTGAAAAAATCCAAAAATACTTTGTGCACCAGTGAGTGTTTTATTACAGCTTCTCTGTAAGATAAGGAGGGAGGGACGGAGTGAACCGAAGTGAGCATGGAATCACATTCTGAAGGGCTGATTTCCAGTGTATTTATCAGGTGTGTCCAAGTATCATTTTTCAAATGGGGCTCACTGGAGACTCAAGCTATTAGGAGAAGCTATAGCACTACAGATGTCACTAGACTGTCAATACCTTCAGGTGAGTGATTACGGATTATGGGAGCTGCAATGAAACATTTGAAAATCCAGTTTCACCAACTCTGACACAGGGGTGAGAGATGAAGAAGAGGAGAAGGAAGAGGAGCTGGCATTTATACCCTCCACTTTTCTCACTCTTAAGGAGACTCAAAGTGGCTGAAAAACCTTCTGTTCTTCTCCCCACAAAAGATACCCTGTGGGGTAGGTGGGGTTTTGGGAGCTTAGAAAGAGAGCTGTGACTAGCCCAAGATCACCCAGCTGGCTTCATGGAGGAGAGCGGAATCAAACTGGGAGACTAGCAGGAAAGAGTGTGACACTCTAACCAGAAACTGGAAGGTCTGGTGTGTGTTTTTCTTTTTAAGTTGAGGTTATCTCACTAAAATAACAAACAAATTACGTCATCCTGGTAGGACTTATGGAGCTGCAACAGTTTAAAATATCTGAGGCTTAAATTTTACTCCTTCAAACCTATTATTTCACTTGTATCTATAAAAAACGATTTGCTCAGGAATAAATTTGCTTTACTTTTGAGCCATTGGAGTAAGGATCTGCTTCATTTCATCCATTATGGCCTCTCGCTTTTCAGGCTTAGCCTTTAAAACGTCCTCCAGAGTTGAGTGATCCGATGACTGAAGAGAACAAGTAAACAGTAGATTTTAATAACATGGAAATGAGAGTCAAAAGAACAATTACACACAACATTTCATTAAAACCAAAACTCCAGACAAATACTCTTAACCTGAGAATTTAGATTCAACTGAGAGATTAAGTGTAGATACAGGACGTCTGACCAACATTGGCTTCCAATTGACTCAGTAATGCTGGGGAACAACTCTACACATGAGCTTTTGCTACAGGAAGGGTAGACAAACACTTGAAATGGCACTAAGCAGAGTTATGGCCTGGCCAGAGTAATGGCCTGGCACATTCCTACCTGTGAAAAAAGCCAACAAAGCAAAGTCCCTGATACAAACACCCCAAGTGAAAACCTCAAAACAAAACAAAAGGTGCTGTGTAAAGAATTGTATAATTACTTTAAGGGTAAGATATACCCCACTAGAAATATGAAAGAATATATAATAAAAATAAGAGTGTACAATAATAATAAAAAATTTTTATTAAAAACAATGCAAAATAAAATAAAATAAAATAAAAAAGCCAAACGCGTTTCGACCCTAGAAGTGGGTCTTCTTCAGTGGCTTATAATTATTTAAAAATAGTTTTTAAAAAATAGTTTTTTTAAAAAAACTTTTTAACATACAATTTTTATACAGCTCACTGGTGTGATTCTGTTTAATTTCAAAGTAGCTACTTTGAAATTAAACAGAATCACACCAGTGAGCTGTATAAAAATTGTATGTTAAAAAGTTTTTTTAAAAAAACTATTTTTAAAAAACTATTTTTAAATAATTATAAGCCACTGAAGAAGACCCACTTCTAGGGTCGAAACGTGTTTGGCTTTTTTATTTTATTTTATTTTATTTTGCATTGTTTTTAATAAAAAATTTTTATTATTATTGTACACTCTTATTTTTATTATATATTCTTTCATATTTCTAGTGGGGTATATCTTACCCTTAAAGTAATTATACAATTCTTTACACATTCCTACCTGCCCATGTGCGAAAGGGAAAAGCGTCCCCACGTGGGCTAGCCCTAGTTCACTACAGCCCTTTGACTGTAGTGCAAAAAGGCCTCAGCTCAATGTGACTCGGCCTCGCTCGCCACTTTGGAACCTGGCAAGCATGAGTTAAGTACATCTCTTGTGCGCACGCGACCCTATGTAGGCCTGTTCCCGGGGGGGGGGGTGTACCCAAGGGGTATTTCCTGCAGGCCCTAGGGGACTCGATCTGGTCCCCTAGAACTTGCAGGAACCCCGGGGAGGTACGCGACTGGCCTGCCCAATAGGGGCAGCTGGAGGCAGGGCCCGCAGCTGTCAGGGAGGGAGCGTGTGAAAGTGCTCCCTCCGAAACAGCTGTGGGACCGCCGGGGACGGCCGCTAATGCCCTGGGCTGCATGTAGAGCACAATTTTGTGATCTACACCCAGAACATGTGTGGGTGCCCTGGGACAAGCTGCGGCGGTTCTGAACAGAACCGCCAGCCCAGCGGAGCGAACACTCCGTCCCAGGGGGTCCTACACACATTCCATTTGCCCTCATGCAAATAGGCCTCTGATGTCTAATCAAAGATCCTACAGTGATTTGGAAGAGAATTTAGCAGGAGAACAGCTATTAACATTGCCTCGATCCAAAAACATTTTGAGAAGTCTAGAAAGCAATTATGAGTTATAAATGGATATATGGTTCTGTATGGTTTATTTGAAATGTTTACTTGAATGTAATGGCACAATTATGGGGGAGGGGGGGAAACTGGGGGAAATAGATATTCAAGAAAGTGGCCAAGTCTTTCAAAGAATATAAAGCAACATAAACAGAACAGAATTCAAGCAGCGGTATATTAGAGTTAGCAGTTATGGACAGAATGTCATCAAGACTTCATTTTAGAGACTTTTAAATAACTACTTATTTGGATTCTCAAACCCTGACTATTCATTGAGTGTTAACCAATGATTACACTAAGTCCACACAGCTGAGAGTTTTCAACAGGGAGGAGTGAAGAAAGTGCTTGAAATAAAAGTCAACTGATGCTAAAGTGTGTTTCTAAAATACAAAGTAGTAGTAGTAGAAGACGACAAAAAAGAAAAGGTGTTATGCTTCAAAGTTCCCTCCTGCTTGGCAAACTGACTCAGCAACTTTCTAAAGAGAGAAAAACCTTACATATGAGAGATCAGGGGTGCTCTAATGTGGCCCATGAGATGCTCCAAACTCCTATGCCCAGCATCCTGGGCCAGGGCTCACAAGGACTGCTGGGTGTTGTGGTCCAAGAAGAACAGAACAGCTACAGCTGAGCACACTCTTATCTACATAAATCCCTGAGAAAGCCAAATTCTTGCTTTTACCAGGAGAGGCCAAATTATAAAGTTTGTACAAATCAGACATTCAAGGTGCTTGACAAATTCCCTTTGGGAAAAAGATAAGATGGAGCAAAAGTCCAGCAAGGTAGTTAGTAGCACTTGGAGACTAACAAGAGAAGGGTTGCTGGAATGAGCTTTCATAGACACGTCTACTTCTTCAGATGCTAGGGGGCCAATGGGCACGTCTACTTCTTCAGATGCCAGGGGGCCCAATGGGCACATCTACTTCTTCAGATGCAAGGTGACCCAATGGGTACGTCTACTTCTTCAGATGCTAGGGGGCCAATGGGCACGTCTACTTCTTCAGGTGCAAGGGGGCCAATGGAAACGTCTACTTCTTCAGATGCCAGGGGGCCCAATGGGCAAGTCTACTTTTTCAGATGCTAGGGGGCCCAATGGGCACGTCTACTTCTTCAGATGCCAGGGGGCCCAATGGGCACGTCTACTTCTTCAGATGCTAGGGGGCACAATGGGAACGTCTACTTCTTCAGATGCTAGGGGGCCCAATGGGCACATCTACTTCTTCAGATGCTAGGGGGCCCAATGGGCAAGTCTACTTCTTCAGATGCTAGGGGGCCCAATGGGAACGTCTACTTCTTCAGATGCCAGGGGGCCCAATGGGCACGTCTACTTCTTCAGATGCCAGGGGACCCAATGGGCACATCTACTTTTTCAGATGCTAGGGGGCCCAATGGGCATGTCTACTTCTTCAGATGCTAGGGGGCCCAATGGGCATGTCTACTTCTTCAGATGCTAGGGGGCCCAATGGGCACGTCTACCTTTTCAGATGCTAGGGAGCCCATCTGAAGTAGTAGACGTGTCTACAAACGCTCATGCCACCAACCCTTCTCTTGTTAAGACTCCAAGTGCTACTAACTACCTTGCTGGACCTTTGCTCTATCCTATCCTTTTTCCCAAAGGGAATTTGTCAAGCACCTTGAATGCCTGATTTGTACAAACTTTATAAACCTTGCTAGACCTTTTGAATTAGACTAACACGGCTATTTCTCTAAGATAGAACAAAGGCATATGAAACTATCTATGGTAAGGAGAAAACGAAGAGCGCTTTTTCTCCCATCCTGAGAGCTGTAGGCCTCAAGGAGGGAGTGCAGTTGTTCCTACATCCAGTAAAAGGTTCTTCACAAATTTCTAACAACAAATGAAATATGGATTTGGCGATTCAAAATCCAAAACTTAAGAAAGCTAGTTTCTCAAAGGGCACCCTGGGCAAACCCCTGTGTATTTCTGAAATGTCTTAGAGATGTCTACGTATCTAACTGCACCGAATGAAATTCATGGAAACTATTAAGAAGTTAACGAGAAGCACGTTAACCGCAAATTTCTTTAAGAAGTCATGCTTATGAAAGATTTCCTGGTATACCTTGTAGACTTGAAATGTATTCCCATAAAGCTCCTCTGCCAGCATGTTTCTTTGCTCGAAAATGGCTTTGTCATTGTACGCATACTCTACCACAGCGGAAGCTTCAGCATGACGCAGCATCCTCCTCACTTCACCTTTAAAACTTCTGATTATTTCTGCTACCTGTGCCTTTGTTCTGTTCCAAGAGTTGATACCGAGATCCAAAAAAGGAGAGAAAGACAAACTGGTGACTCCAGCAAATTTTCTGGCCCTCAAACATCCCACCATTTTGGCAATGACAACCGGGGGGGGGGGGGAGAGGGGGGCACACGCAGTACTTGAGGAGGCAGACATATTTTATCTCCGCGACCAATTGTGATGTTAAAGCAGATCATCTTTTCCGACCACCACTTATGAGTACATTTGGGAGGGTGGGGGGAGCCAAAGATCTGCATGTGTGGATAAATGTTGACTCATTTTGACCAACCTTCTAGAAGCTGCATCTCAAAAGATCCATGTTGCCTTCCACAAAACCCTCTACTTTTAAGTGACTGCTTATTTACAACACTTGATTTTTACTTATTTAGGTCAACATAAACCATACTACTCTATTCTAGACATATTCTTTGGTGCCACAGTTCTGCTAGCAGTTGTGAAAGTGATCTTTGCAAAATCCCCAGGCACATTAGGAAGCGCATGAGAGCAAACAGTAGGAAGCAGAAGTCTATTAGTAGGATTCACCCACTTAGGCATTTTTATTTTTTTCTTTCTTTTCTTTCTATTAGTAGAGACCATTCTGATGGGCCAAAAACCTTCTGGAGACAGAAGGAACTGTCTGTAGAGCAGAAGGTATGTTTTGTTCATCTTAATTTATATGTAAGAGGAGAAAGATACATAAGCCACTTCCCCCTCCCTCTCTCTTTTTTTTAAAAAAATCATGTATTTTGGTACCTTTATCCTTATATGGTTAAAAATGCACTAATCTTCAAGTCAGTTCAATGGGCTTTCCTATGTCTCCCTGCCTGCAAGGACTGGAGCCCCAATGTTGAAGAATGCATTAGTGATTCCTTAAATTATGGGTAGGATTCAAATTTATACACAATAAATAAATACAAGGAACAGAAGGCCAAAGGAATGGGTTCTGCCCAGATAAACATCTTCTGAAGAGTCCTCATTGTGCAAGTAGTATCTGTATTCTACCAAGCCCCTTTAGATCTTATCCCCTCCTAGCCTGTCAGAACGATGTTGACACAGAAACAAGGATGGGCATGAATATTCGTAATTCTTACAATTTTGGACGAATTCGGATCCAGACTGCATTCAACATGGACGGAGAGCAGATTAAAAGTAGATTCAGGTTGGATTTGAAGCTCTCAGAGTGTGGATCAGTTATGGGATATGTATCGGATACGTATTTGTTCGTATCCAATATGTATTCGTTCGTATCCGATACATATCGAATATTGGTACAAATTTGTATGAATACACTAGTAATGAATAGAATCCAACCACATTAAAAGGGAATCTATTGGAGCTATGGATTTTCTAACATTCTATTCATTACGAATCAAATGCCCCCGAAACACTCGTCCACATCCCTATTTCTTGGCACTGTAAGGAATGAAGGCCAGGCATAACAACCTCAATCATCTGTCCTTTAGAAATACATTCTCCAGGGCTGATCTGGCAAACTTCAATTAGAGATGAGAGATGTAAGCAGAACGAGCTATAAAGATACTCAAAATGCTTACCCATATGTAAGAAGTTTCTTTACAATATTTCTGGAATACTTGGATTTGCTTAGTTCAGTAAAACTGTCTGTGGATAAGAAATCATATTTAGAAGCTGTAAAACTAAAGCTCTCTGGATGCAAAGGATATTTGCAACAAAAGACACTTTGAAAACTATACCTTTTAATTCTTCAAAAACTTCCTGTCTTTGCTTTTCGTTGCCAAACTGAATGTAACACTGGATCACACGGGCTGAATCGTGAGCAAATGCCATCTGTGGATATAAATGAATCGATTATGATTTCAAGTAATTTGGGTGGCGCCATCTTCCGCTGATTTTAGCGCACGTATCTTTATATAATGAAGCTGTTAAAAGGAGGTTCAAGCTAACTGAGAAATGCTCTCTGGCAGAAAGTTACAGCAGTGGCAGGACGGATGCATTGCCTTAGGAAGTAATAAGCTTATCTGAAGGTTATCGCTTCAGTATTTTCACATCCGCAGCATTAGGCATCTACATTTCCCCTACAACCAACATACATAAAACAAACACTAACTCTCCAAAAATTGCTATAGTGCCACAGCCCTTTAAAAGGCCTAACAGAGATCCAACACTTTCCATCCTTAACACTTTCCATCTGCTACCACCATATTTCCCCCTTTTCCTTATACAGTGGTACCTTGACATACGAGTTTAATTCGTTCCGTAACCTTGCTCTTATGTCAAATCGCTCGTATCTCAAAGCAATTTTCCCATTAATCCATTCCAGCTCCCCAAACACCACCTCAGTTGTTTTTGTTATGTACTGTACTGTATTTACATACTCGTATCTCAAATCTTGCTCTCATCTCAAAGCAAAATATCACTCGCTCGGCGGCTTGTATCTCAAAACACTTGTACGTCAGGGCACTTGTATGTCGAGGTACCACTGTATTTTATAACTGTATAGAACTAGCAGGTAACAATGAAGAAATCTCTTGTCTCAAAATGCTTCACAACAACACAGCTCTAGGGGCTGGGGGTGAAATAGCTGACTCTGCACCCAAATAAAGGGCAGAATATCCACACACTGTATGGATTAGGCCCACCCCTCCAATCAGGCTTCATCCGCATTGGATGGAGCATGGACCGGGCTAAGGTGCAGACATCAAGGTTGGAAGCTCTTAGTTCCTGGCTTTTTGGAGCCTTGCTGCTGCCTCCGAAGGGCTCTACAGAGGACTGGAGTGGAACAGGCTGTCAAAATGTCAGTGGCCCTCTACTACTTCACTGCCAACCCATTCTAGACTGAGACAGGTTGTTCGTTGCTGGGTCAGCCCTGTTCCAGAAGACCACATTCAAGTGTGGAAAGTCCTCCAGAGACCTGTGATTTGAAAAAGTAACCAAATGAAAAGATTCAGACAAACTGTTCTCAAAAACGTTCCGCTTCAAAGACGAAGATAAGCACAGTGAAGTTAAAGGGCACCAACTGATTTCTTCTGAAAGCTGTTTCTGTCTTGGGACAGAAGACAGTGCAACTCTATTTTATAACGGGCCTGAATTGGCATTTATTTAGGCAGCCACATTCACACAGTTCCTCCAAACCAGGAAAGCCTGGCTTATATACTACTGCTGGGAGGATTTTGGTTACCAAAATCCAGTTTCTCCCCTGGAAAATGTACCACGGCATCTCCCAAACCATGCGGAAGAGCAGCTCTGGCAATACAGCTATTATTATGCAAGCTAACCCAAAACACCCAAAGTGTGAAGCAAACAGCCTATGAGATTTCAACATACTTAGACAATTCTAAAAATAAACAATTAAAACTTAATTACAATTAATTACAACTGTGCGGTCACTCTGCCCTGACCCCGCACTGCCTGAAATAAGCACGAAGGCTGTGTCTGCATCCGTCTTTCAACTAGTTTTTACTGTTCCACAACTATTGAAGACAACCACACATGCTTGGAACTGCTCCAGGACAGAGAATCGTAGGCCGTCCCCATCAACTAAGTTCAAAAACGCCCTTAATCTCTGCCTTCCCCTACTCTAGCTGCAGCCCTTAGCCCTGCTGTGAAGTTACGCCTTTGGGTCAGAGAAGTTCCGGGCGGTTTTTGCACTAGCAACGAAGACTCCATTAGGAATCCGACAGGTACTCAATTGGTTTGGATCAGTTGTGTACCGTTTGCACACAGGACCCCTTAAGGACCCGATTCTGATCACGCTGTACCCATGAGCGGCGGTGAAATCAGGATTTAATGGGGCCTTTGGGCCCTTAAATCTGGATTAACAGTAGACCCCTTTAATGGTGTCTTCAATCCAGTCTTCTGCCGTCAAGACTGGACCAGAGCCCATGTGTACGCCCATCTACCAGGGAAATGGGGTCCAGGAGCAGGCTTAGAGGCCGCCATTTGCAGTGGGGTGGCTCCAGCTCCGCCCCACCACTCACAGCTACACAGGCCCGCGCACCCTTCATAGCTGTATACAAAGCTGAGCACAAGCTTCACAGTGGCTATGTAGGCTGCTACGAAGCTGTGTCTCCCCACTACGCCCACTATAACAGGAAGTAACCTGATTGACAGCTATGCCTGCCAATCACGTTGCACCACCAGTGGACCTTACTTCCCTCAACATGATGTAGAACTTCGAGGACCAGATACCAAAGATCCAGATCATCTTAATCTGAATTAAGGGCAGTACGTGCAAAAACGGCCCTGGAATGATATGGCAAGTACTGAATTTATGATATGAGGGAAGGATTGGAAGTATCCTTGGTGTTTGTGAATCCCATGGTCAACCACAAAGAACCAGTATGTTTTCACTCTTCCTCCAAACCCATCCTTTTCTTGAATGGCATTTTCTGCTTCTTACAGTTCTTATCTTCCCTTGAAGCAGCTCCTGAAGGTCACCCAGCAACTTCTTCCGCTTTTCCCCATCACAGTTTTTCCTACCAAAACAAGCAAATATTTAGGTCCAGTAAAAAAAAATTTGTCCAGTGTTATACCTGAATCACCTTAAGCGTTTAAGAAGAATGCTAGAGATGCTTCAGCAGAAGACTTAACATCTTTAAGTGTTGTCCAAACTCA